>JAODOY010022357.1:7221-24437 GCA_025399855.1 Forbesichthys papilliferus
CATGCACACACCTATTACCAGCCAGGCCAGTGTCTAATACACATCATCAGCTGTTTCTTCATGCGGCCATTTGTGAGCCGCACGACCCCCGTGACCTTGTGTCATCAGGCTAGCGTCGTCCTACGTCACACAGCCTATTTCACAATGAACATGCCATTACATCCTCAACACAATGGCCTTATAACAGCCTCAATACCAGCACAGTGCTAGCGAAGAGATGACCCTGACGTAGAGCCGGAGAGAGGCTGTTCTTCTTTAGGTATGGAGATGCAGAAGGCCTGACTAGTGGGAGTGCTATGAGGTAGAGGTCAGTGGCAGAGCTGCCCAGGTGTGTTGGAGTCTGTCTAGACATGTGTGTGTGTGTGTGTGTGTGTTTCCAGGCTGACTTCAGGGACTACCCTCCCCTGCTGCGGCAAGCTGTGTCGGTGGCCAGGAAGATGCAGGACCCCCTGGTGGAGTACGCCCAGGTCTGCAGCAGCGACGAGGACATCCTCTGCATGAAGATGCACCCGCTGCAGGTCAGCTCCTCGCCAAGGCAACCATGTGGGATGACTGGAAGGCCAGCCAGCCTATAGCAAGCGTATAGCCACCCTTATGCATACGCTTTTAACATTGGGCCACTGTTGTAGGAAGATGTGTCTTAATGTTACTTTTTACTTTAACCTTCAAAGTGCTAATCTGCAGAAAACACAAGATGGCTTCATACAGATTGAAGCTTCAGGGTGAACATTACATTTCAGTTTGTTTATAACAATCTGCCCCCCCACCACACACACATACACACCGTCCTCCCCGCGTGAAAGGGCTTCTCGCTAAATTACATTTAGACGTTGGAAACTAAAACTAGTCCAGCCTTCATCATGCGCTCACACACAAACGTTAGTGGGAGATGTTCTAGACAGGATCTCAACGAGCGAGGCGTGTTGTTGGAGCTGCTGGAGGGTACCGATCATCCCGTGTGTGCTGCAGGACCAAGTAGTGAAGGAGGAGCTGCTCAGCGCCCTCTACTGTGAGTTCATCAACCGCGTCAACGAGGTGGGAGTGGATGTGAACCGGGCCATCGGCCACCCCCACACCCAGAGCTTGGTCCAGTACGTCTGTGGCCTGGGGCCCAGGAAGGGCTCCCACCTGCTCAAGGTGCCCCACCCCCCACCAACAGCTCACTGAATGCTTTCTGAATTAATGTTTTTTTTAATTATTACTTTTCAAGATATTCTAAGTGTATAAGTAATAATGTTTTAAGTTGAAGGCCACACTAAGTAGGATTTAAAAACCACAGCAGTAAATGAATGAGGAATCGAATAGCGCATCCAGGATCGTTCCAACACTGAACACTCATATGAATAAGAGATCATGGATGTGGATCCTCATGGGGTTCTCTTTGATTGACAGATTCTGAAACAGAACAACACCCGTCTAGAGAACAGGACCCAGCTGGTCACCATGTGCCACATGGGACCCAAGGTCTTCATTAACTGTGCTGGCTTCATCAAGATCGACACCGCTTCGCTGGGAGACAGGTGTGCCTACCGTCATTCTGATGAATGGGTGAATGAATGGCTCATCGTCATTCTGATGAATGGGTAAATGAATGGCTCATCAACGGAACAGCAGGCCTTTCCCACGGTGACCCAGTTCTACTGAATCCTGTCAACTGGCAGATTCATAGTTCACACCTAAAGACAACCCATTATGTACATCTGGGTGGTCATAATGTTAGCATAGTTAGCATAGTAAGTGGCCATGCAGACATGTTCTACAGTAGGTGTACTGTCAATTGTTTATACCATAGTTAGAAGCTAATATAACCATACAGAACCAATTACAGAGATAGTGTAACAGTCATATTAGACAAATGCTAGTGGGATGTTAGGGGGACACAAACAATGAAAAAGTATGATAATTTCATAATCACTCCGTTATGCTGATATCGCGACGCAGCATGTCACCTCTACGAGAAATATCATCAGGTTTGAATCTTGCGACATTTTGTGACACGGGATCTCGTCACATCACTAGTCATAGTGGACTGGCTCATCAGCGTATGGTTGTCAGGCTGAGGATGGATGTAGTCGATGCCATTGATGCCAAACCATACTCATAATCATTTAAAATGGAGCCTGACCATTATTTTTCCAGCTAATATGCATGTATAATATCACACTCACAGGGCACTGTGAATCTCCTTTTATATTATTAGATATGAAGCCATGTGCATTGTGCACTTGATGTAGTTACTGTGTGTTTACTGTCTTTGAGTTGCACCTTGGTCCATTAGAAAGTACATTTAGTTCAGTTTGTGCATGAATCTGATCTGAAATCAGTTATGTGTGTGATCCACCTTGCTGTGTGTATGCAGTACGGACTCATACATCGAGGTCCTGGATGGCTCTCGCGTCCACCCGGAGACATACGAGTGGGCTCGCAAGATGGCCGTGGACGCCCTGGAGTACGACGAGTCAGCAGAAGACGCCAACCCGGCCGGAGCACTGGAGGAGATCCTGGAGAACCCTGAGCGTCTCAGGGACCTGGATCTGGATGCCTTCGCTGAGGAGCTGGAGAGACAGGTTGGTACTGTGGTCACCCTGTCTCACTGCCTGTGTTACTGAGAGACAGGTTGGTACTGTCTCACTCTCTGTTACTGAGAGACAGGTTAGTGTGGTCACCCTGTCTCACTGAATGTTAATGGGAGAGAACGTGTTTTATGGTTTACCTTTACATTACAATACCAGTAAGTATTGAAATTAACCCTTAAGCCATAAGACATGCCCTCGTGTTTGAAGCACAGTTTTCTAATTTAAACTGCATCTTTATATGTAATCATTTTAATATGGACCTTTTCCGCTGCTGTTTGTATAGTATGTGCAGTGACTTCAGCTGTAAATAGAACCCCTCGTTGCATTGCACCTGCTGCCATCTAGTGGCTTTGTGTCTGTCTAGGGCTATGGCAACAAAGGCATCACTTTGTATGACATCCGCGCCGAGCTGAGCTGCCGGTACAAAGACCTGCGAGTGCCCTACAGAATCCCCAACACAGAGGAGGTCTTTAACCTGCTGACCAAGGAGACCCCAGAGACCTTCTATATAGGTATTACTATCAGTTTACAGCCATCAATAGTATAATAGCCCTAACATCTTAGTCAAGCACAGCCCCCGTATGCTCATTAGTTAATTAGCCATGAAATAGTCATTAACACATACAAAATTGTGTGTACATAGCTGTTTGTATATACACAGTAAGCTATTTACTAGTTATTTGTCTCTCCTCCCATTGCCCTATCAGGGAAGCTGATCACCAGTGCGGTCTCTGGCATTGCTCACCGGCGCCCCCAGGGAGAGAGCTACGACCAGGCCATCCGGAATGACGCCACGGGGCTGTGGCAGTGCCCCTTCTGCCAGCAAGACAACTTCCCCGAGCTCAGCGAGGTACCCGGCGCCATGGCTCTCGGCCAATGAAGCTCTAGTGGCCACGAGATGTATCCCCGCAGGGAAACATGGAGCAGTCAACACACACTGTGCCAGACAACTACATTATAACATGTTTACCATTTGAAAATAAAAGACAGTGGAGATGTTCTAGAAAGGAAGGAAATATACACTGCCATTTGGTTATTAACCACTGGTGACTAAAATGTTTTAGAAAAACAGCCGTCAGTAGATGAATATACTGATGATATAGCTAAATGTAATAGCCCACTGCATCAGTGCTCCTGGTTGGCGTATATATGCATGCAAAGATACAGTGCTCACTTAATGGCTTGTACACAGCAGCAGCTAAGCCACTCCACTTCTACAACCACACCTCTCTCTCTCTGTCTCTCCCCCCTCTCTCTTCCTCTCCCCACTTCCACTTCCCTTCAGGTATGGAACCACTTTGACAGTGGCTCGTGTCCGGGTCAGGCCATCGGGGTGCGGACGAGGCTGGATAATGGAGTCCAGGGATTTATTCCCACCAAGTTCCTCAGCGACAAGGTGGTCAAACACCCTGAAGAGAGGGTCAAGGTGAGGCCACAGCACACATTCATTTGGATTTAGATGTTTAGCCTAGATTAATAGCCTGTCTTAAAAACAAACTGAAGTGAATAAGCTATTGCTTAAAGGTGACCGAGGCAACGTTGTGACAGCCCAGCAGCGTTTCACACAACCACAAGGTTTAGCCGGGCAGAATAAGAAGACACAGTTAGTCATGCCATTGTGAGCGTTGGCAGAGACAGGCAGGGTTGCATCTGATTGGTTTAATCTGGCGAAAACAGATGCCTGTTTACAGCATTTGTTTTCTAGCTCGGTTCTTCAAAGTTGCATGTTTAACCGGGACTTCCATCTCTTTCAATCCCACTCAAGGTGGGCATGACAGTGCATTGCCGCATCATGAAGATCGACATAGAGAAGTTCAGCGTGGACCTGACCTGTCGCACCTCTGACCTGATGGACAAGGGCAACGAGTGGAAGCTCCCCAAGGACAGCTGCTACGACTTTGACACGGAGGGCGAGGACCAGAAACATGAGGAGGAGCTCAAGAAGAAACAACAAAGAACACGTTAGTGTTGGCATGATGTCCAGCTGGTTGCTAGGTGGTTTCTGGTCAAAATGAAAAGCAAGCTAGTAAACAACAGTGACACCAACTTAACATAAAAACCTAACGTAGTTCTCTTCACTTTCTGTTCACACACAACGAGAAAGAAAACACTCTCCAGGCGTGGCTTTAATCATTCATGATGATTTGTGTTGCTGGCTAACGCTTATGTGAAGTATTACTAATAGCTGTAAACCATTATAGTTGAGCTAAATGAAAGGTTGAGCTAAATGAGTTGTTCTTATATGATGATGTACATTTATTTTAAAATGTCCAAGTCATGATAGCAGTAGAGTAGTATTCTCCACTCCTACTCTGATTAAAGGACCATCTCTCTCTCTCTCTCTCTCTCTCTACCCCCCTCCCTCCCTCCCCAGCATATATAAAGCGAGTGATCGCCCACCCCAACTTCCACAACATTGGCTTCAAGCAGGCAGAGAAGATGATGGAGACACTGGACCAGGGGGATGTGATCATCCGACCCAGCAGTAAAGGGGAGAACCACCTCACTGTCACCTGGAAGGTATGCCCCCCCCCTCCCCCATCCCCCATGCCGACGTCATTGTTCTAACCGTGTTGACGTGAACTTACTGCTGTCTGCTTAGTGCTGTATGTGTGAGCTTGTTGACCATAAGCAGCTCTGGTGTCTTCTCGTAGGTGGGCGATGGTATCTACCAGCACGTTGACGTGAGGGAGGAGGGGAAGGAGAACGCCTTCAGTTTGGGACACACGCTCTGGATTAACAGTGAAGTAAGGCTCCTCCTGCCACTATTTTACATGACTTGACGTGGGGCTGTAGCCATATGTGTATTAGGCAGAATTACATTTAATCCGCGTGCATTGTGCAGTGCTCTTTAATGTAGAACAATGCCGACACGCCGTACTTTTCTGATCCCAACTGTTTTCAAAGCATGACAGGCGGGTCTAGTTTGAGCCAAGTCTTACAGCTTAAAGGCTCCGTGTGAAACTCTCGTGTCTAAATTTTAGTTCCTCGTTATGCTCAGTTTTGCACCACATGCGTGCAGCGAACCGCAACGTCTGTACCGCAACGGTTCAATACGAACACACGTACCGTTACGCCCCTATCTAGCATGGCATCCCAAATATGTAATTAGCAGTGGAAGGTTTTGGCAATACCTTGCCCCTAACTGTTAGTTCTAATCCTACATGTCACATCACTACATTAGGTACTTACACATTACGTTATTATTACATTATGTTCCAGGAGTTTGAAGACCTGGATGAGATCACAGCCCGCTACATCCAGCCTATGGCCTCTTTTGCTCGGGACCTGCTGGGACACAAGTACTTCCAGGAGTGTCATGGAGGAGACAGAAAAGTACGCAGTCCCGCCCTCTATTGGCTGCCTTTACATGCGCTGCCACCATTAACCTGCATTCCACCATTACTTCAGATATGTCACTAATTCAGAACACATTTAATGTACAAAATGATTATCTATTATGAATATTGTGAATTATTGTAAATTGGAATATTGTGTTCACACACACGTTTATGGTTATTTTACCTTTTTTTCTGTTGTAATTGATTCAATGTGTGAATAACTTTGAAAAGTGCTATATTTTCTAAGTTATTATGCTACTACCACTTTCTTGTGAATAAAATATATGCGATCGCTCTGTCTGTCTGTGCAACAGAAAATGGAGGAGTTGCTGGTGAAGACGAAGCGAGAGAAGCCCACCTTCATCCCCTATTTCATCTCTGCCTGTAGAGACCTGCCTGGAAAGTTCATCCTGGGCTACCAGCCTAGAGGCAAACCACGGTGAGAGGCGATGGCGTTCTTCCATGACCCTCTGGCTCTGCGTCCTTACAGCTGTGCACGGACGCACTAACCACCGTGCCACTGTGTGAGTCACGTGCACGCGCAGCAGTTAAAGGGGAACGCTTCTTGTTTTGAGCAGGGTGGAGTACGTCACCATCACCCCGGACGGCTTCCGCTACCGCTCCCAGATGTTCTCCACGGTGAACGGGCTGTTCCGCTGGTTCAAGGACCACTACCAGGAGCCTGTCCCAGGTGGGCTGCCGGCACACTGCCATGGCTTGGTGTAGCGGTGTAGTGGTCTCTCTCTGTAACACGTGTTCTTCCTCCCCTGTCAAAGGCATCACGCCCACCCACAGCACCCGGACCAGGACCCCCGTGTCTCTGAACGCCACGCCTGCCAACATCAACATCGCAGGTCAGTCACGCGCATGTGTCCCTGGTGTCGTGGTCGTCGTGTGTTGGCACGTGTTGTGACCCCACCCACCCCCCTCCTCTCTCTGCCCAGACCTGACGCGGGCCGTCAAAGCCCTCCCGCACAACATGACCTCGCAGATGTTCAGCGCCATCGCCGCGGTGACGGGCCAGGGCCAGGGCCAGAACCCCAGCACTACGCCCGCCCAGTGGAGCTCCAGCCAGTATGGCTACGGGGGCAGCACCGGGGGCGGCGGGGGCAGCTCCTCGGCCTATCACGTGAGTGTACAGACGCCTTGTGTTTACTGAATGAGCTCTGACTGTCTGATCCTCTTCTGCACCGTGTAACGAGGGGGTAGCTAATCATCACACTTTACAGACACTTACAACAGAACTTTCTACAGGTGTGAGCAGTTTAGGAAGGACTATAGAATGTATGCGGAGTGGAAATGAGCCAGACACAGGTGTTTCTGTCACACCAAAACCTTAACTGCCAACTACAGCTGGCCCGAATGTCGTTTTTTCAGCTACGGAGCTTCTGTAGTTATTGGTAGCGAATAGACGAAGCTTCGTTTGAAGTTGGAAGGGGAAGGGAAGGGGGGTATCGGTACGAGCTCCCATTCAGACACTGTTCATAGTACAATGGAGCAATATACAGCCTGCACTACAAGCTACACCGGTATTGACTGTACAGGAGAATGTTTGTGTAGCTTAACTTGTAGCATATCTGTTATGCTTTAATGCTTATTTATTTTAATAAAATAAATAAGACTGCTTGTACAGTACAGTTCACCAAGCGTTAGTTGGTGCTGTTATAGTCTACTACTGTAAACATCAGCATGGCTCAGCTGTGAGGAGGGTGGGGAAGGGACACAGACGGACACGAGACGACATAAACAACTCATACCGTCAACTTAAGATCCAAGCTAACAGTCAGGACTGTTTAAAGGCTTGTGCACATGAACAACTCTACATAGCACAGAGTTTGTCAGACCAACATACTTGTAACACCGATACTGTAGTCGCTTAGACTAATATATCTATATACCACTTAATCCGCCATTCGATAACAGTACAAAACAATCCTGTTAGATTGGCAAATGTCCAATCCAGTACAATATTTAGTCCAAAACGCATTATTAGATTAATAAATTCTGTCTTCACTGACTGCTGTTGCAGTAATTTCATATTAGCCTGCAGACGTAACCTTCCATTCTGTCACTCGTTTACATGTTAGCGGGGCTTGTTGGGACATGAAAATAACCACTGCAGTCTGATTGACAATTTAATTGAACGAATAGGGGCTCTGATAAATCTTAAACAGCCAATGGCAGTCCGTGTTGAAGCAACACCCCATCTCTCTTTTTTCAGACCACATAGTTGCACTGGTCAACAACTTGTCTGTGTGTAGGCTGTGTGTAACCAATGGAAAATCGAACGGAGAATTTACGGAGAAAATTCTAATACGCATGCAAAAAGCTAAAAATCTAATATTTGAATCTCAAAATTAAGACTCGAATACCTACACATCAAATGAATACCGAATAGTCTGGTCCAGCCCTACTGCCAACTGACTGAAAGTACAAGTGTTTCATAACTACATTGGTACCGAAGCTGTCCTCTGCTCAGTCACGCTCAGGTGACATTACCCACAGTTCCTTGGTGAGTGCAGCTATGGTTAGGCTGTGGTTATCCCTCCACTAAGCGGCGGTTGTGTGTGTGTGTGCGTGTGTGTGCGTGTGTGTGCGTGTGTGTGTGTGTGCGCGCGCGCAGGTGTTTGCCACGCCCCAGCAGCCCATGGCCACGCCCATGTTGACGCCCAGCTACTCCTTCACCACGCCCAGCCAGCAGTACCAGGGCTCCGGCACCCCCCAGGGACCCTCGCACGCGGCCCACTCCTCGCAACACGGTCACCATGGTCACCACGCCGCTAACCACGGACACTCATCCGGCACACCCTCGTCCTCCTCCTCGTCCCGGGCTCGCACGCCCCAGCAGCAGCCGCCCAAGTACGTACCCATGGCAACAATACTACTATTGTAATGGTGCTGTCTTTTAATGGCATGCTTGTGTACAAGTATGTACCCATAGCAACAATACTACTACTGTAATGGCGCTGTCTTTTAATGGCATGCTCATGTACACAGTCTACTGTCTGGGGTGCTTGGCTGTATTTTGTAATAGTGGGCTCACTCCTTGAATGTGTTAGAATGCCATCCAAGAACACAAATCATCCTCCCAGCTCCCTGTTTATGTTTAGAAACACAAACTACCCGCTACACTGTAAATGAATGCCGTCCACTACACCTTAAAGTACCGTCAAGCTAAACACAACACAGCGGTTAAACTGTAGTAGCCTTCACTGGCCACTAGGTGGTGTAAACCTGTCGTCTTCCTGTGCTGTAGGTCGGGAGGCAGCAGCTCAGCGGTGGACTGGGGCAAGATGGCGGAGCAGTGGCTGAAGGAGAAGGAGGCGGAGGGCCGCAAGAAGACCCCCCGCATGACCCCTCGACCCTCGCCCAGCCCCATGATCGAGAGCACGCCCATGTCCATCGCCGGGGACGCCACGCCCCTCCTGGACGAGATGGACCGATAGGACGAGGAGGAGGGGGCGTGGCTACACTCCCCTCCTCCTCCTCCAGCTCTTCGTCGCTGTCGTCTGGAGAGCCCTGCTCAGTCCGCTCGCCCAATCAACACTCGGTGAGAGCTGGGCTGTCACCATGGTGACTGCTGTAGCTCCGCTGTGTCAGATACCACTTTACACGCTCCTGTGTGTCTCGCAACGCCCCCTGCTGGCCTTCCAATGCTGTATCTGGGCAGAGTATGTCACTCAGACAACTGACACCCATTATGTCAGCGGAGAGAAAGGAACTTGAAACAGCTGACAGCCATTGCAAATAGGACATGGACCTATAAGGACACACCTATTCACTTTCTTTATTTCCTAACTCTGTGGTTGATAGGCAGTCTTGGCGGGGTGCTGTGGCAACTCTGGCTTCTTTGAACAGTTTCTTTTAAAGAATCACCCAGTCTCTTTCCTCAAGTGTGACTGGTGGGTTTTGTTTTAGAGAACGATTGCCAAACACGTGCTTTGCCAAGCCAATCAGGGTATCAACTGCGTTATTGTGTGGAATACATTTAAATAAAGACAGTTTTTCTGTTTTCCGTCTGAAATATAAACCTGCGTTCTTTGTCTGGTTGAGTTATTCTATTTTGATCCTAAGACAGACTGCAGCATGGTGACAGTTTCCCTGAAGATGGCGGTCGAGAGCAGAAACGTGTGCCACCTTATGTTTCTCTCATTTGACAATGGCTACTGGCCAGCATACCTACCAAGAGTGGTATTGTTGTCTGGGCTGGTGAAGATAGAATTATGTGTTCTTGTGCTGACAGAGGTTGGCCTGTCTGAGAGAACAGCATGATTCAAATTAATACTCTCAAACTTACAAGTGACCATGGCGTTGTTGGTCTTGACCTCACATATACGGTTGTTGACTATGTTAAGGAACAAGATTATGTTAATGCTTTTACAGTAGGGTGGATGCGGCAGTATCGTCAAGTTGCAAAAAATCACGCTAGGTTTAGCACGAGTGGTAGTCTGTCAGTCGCAGCATCATTTTTATTCTAAATTAAAGTTTTAATCTGTTGTCTTTAACTGTTTGAAGTTTTGTGAATGTTTTACCTGGGTTATCATGTGTCTCTTCTGTATTTGACCTATGCTTCATACCCAGTACCAATTCTGTTAGTTTAGAAGATTAAGAACTATAGACAAAAGTATGTATTGAAAGCTGCCTATTTAAATATGTTAAATTGGATTTAATATTAATGTAGTAAGATCCCATTTTACCATAACACTATTAGCAGCTGATAAATAATGGCTTATTAGCCACTCTATGGCATCTTTATTGCAGTTATTTAATTTGAATGAATTTAATGTTCAAGAAGACCAATGTCTTTGTGAGCTCCTTATGCCAGTTGTAGATCTGTGCATGCCACATGACTGATGCATTATGGTTAATGTCAGCTAAGCACATTTACTCTGGCTCTGTGCCACCGATCAGACATTGGTACAATATATTAGTTCTTGAATTTGGCATCTTGAAGGTGTTCCATAATATACTTATTTTTCTTTTGTGGCTTTGAGTAAACCTAAAGCATTTCACATTTATGGCATATTTAGACATTACTATTTTTTCTGAGGTTGTGTGATGAGAATGCAAGACTCACGGAGTAACTATGTCTCAGAAATAGACAGCTGATTACTTTTTCTAACTGTGATCCCTTTAATAAAAATGTTCATATTGAATCAGGATTGTTGTCTGTTTGTTGTGATGACAGACAGCTCGCCTACATGTCGTTCAAGATGTTTTGTTTTAAATGCAACAATAAAATTTACACAACTTGACATGGTGAAAATCAATCCAAATAAGACTCCTAGCAATCTTTGAGATAAATGCTGTTCAATGTTCCCGAAAGCCTTGCATGTGTCTGTTAGACAGTGATAATTCATTGCTATGAGCTAGCGTATGCATCGCATTAGTAGCATTGGTACACATGACGAGATGGTTTGTGCAAAATAAATTCATAGGCTTTTCTATGTCTCATTTATCTAAAACAGGGAACAGACACAAAACAGTGTACCTATAATTTATGTTGATGCCTTTTATTTGAACAAAATGCAAATATTTCTGTGAATGAGCTCTGACGTAATTCCACTCCTATCATAACTGACATTAACTTTCTTGTATATTGTATGTAGTAATAGTATACTCTGTGATAAAGGGACATAAAAAAAACGAATTTCTGTTTTGTCGATGTTGCTTTGCTGAAGACTGATTTCCATAGGTCCTTGTGACCATGACGATGGCCCTGGTCATGGTCCTTGTGAAGGTGCCGTGTGTTCAGCAGCAGTTGCTTTTCCTCTTGCTTGCTTGATGGCATTGTGCACTGCCCTCAGTGATTCCTGTATGGAAGCAAATGACACGAAATTAAGTACATTTTACACATTTGTCTGTGGCTGTTGAGGTTACTTGTTTCTTGGTGTGTACATACAACAACAATTCAGCAAGTGGTGTTGGTGGTAATAAATAACTTTAAAATGTATATTGTATGTATATACAAATAAATATTTGTGTGTAAACTTCAGGAATGCCAGGGCAGGGGCAGTGCAATTGAAATGTAAGAACAAAAGAAAAGACTTTCAATACTACCTACAGTTCCCATGTGACACATACACAATATTCCAGAATCATTATTGTCAAGAGATGTGGAACTGATGCGACAAACCAAATGATATTTGGAATACGGTGTGGTGAATGCTGAATACTGATATCTTACTGATAATGTCTCCGACCTGCCTCGTACCACTCTTCTCAAGCTCTGCAAGGACGTTAGCCTCAAAGGTTAGCGACGCCACGCGTAAGAAAAGCTCCTTGATACCGTCACCTGGCACAAAGAAACATAAAATAATGATACAGAAGGAACAGAATGTGTATATGTTAAGGTGTTTTGGGCATGTTTTTTGTGAAGTTGACACATTGCATAAAATGCATAATTCAGAAGCAGCAAATTATCACTGATTGACTGTATAAAATAAACATGTATTTACACACACAGGCATAAAGCAGTAGTAGCAGTAAAAGATAACAGATTAACCAGAAACAAGGTTCTTCTCTACTCCTCCAGTATCTTGTAGGACAGCTGGGGCTACGACACTCAGGGGTATACTATTATTTTAGCCAGAAGTGTTGTGCTTTGTTGAATAGACAGAAATACAATATGTTGTTGTTTAATCTAGGGGTGGGAAATCCTGGTCTTGAGGCCCCCCTGCCCTGCATGTCACACCTGATTCAAATGAATGGATCGTTATCAGGCAGAACGACCCATTCATGTGAATCAGGTGTGTTGGAGCAGGGAGACATCTACAACATGCTGAATAGTGGCCCTCCCTCCAGGACCAGGGTTTCCCACCCCTGGTTTAATCCTTGTGTACACAGTGGTCTGTACCTGACTTAGCGGAGACAGCCCAGTACTCTGCCCTTATCTCTTCAGACAGCCGGACAGCCTCATGCTCCATGTGAGCGCGCTGGCCAGGGGACTGCAGGGGGTTTTGTGCATTGGGAATGGTGAGAGAGAGACACGTGAAGACCATTCCACATGGGGTCACAACCACCTACACCAGCCCTTCCCAATGCGTCTTATAGGAATAGCACAACATTATTAGTCCCTCTCTGGCAAACGTGTTGGTGTGTGAGCACCACTCACACTCAGGTCCTTCTTGGTGCCCACGAGGAACAGCAACACACTGGAAGGGTCATTCTCCTTCATGGCATCCTCCAGCCACTGCCTAAACACACACACAGAGGTGGTTAGTACAAATACAGAAATACTACTGTACAAAGTACCAATTAATACCATATTTACTCAAGGTGAAGCATAAAACTACATGCTTGGGTGAGCTATGGGAGACTAAATGCATGTGTTCTGGGGCATCACAGTCTTCAAATGATGGAGGGGTGGAAGGGGTTGCCTTTGTCCTCACACAGCCAATAGCATGTGACATTAAGATGTGTTATGTGCTACGGTAGGTGATCTAGAGCAGATGTGAAGCAGTCTGAACTATTGAAAAGCAACTGATGAGTTCCATAGTGACGAAAAATGTGAATGTCATCAAAGTTAAATGAAATAAAAGCTAAGGTTTATATACCGAACAATCATACTTTAGTACATAATATATAATACAGTAACAAAGTTGATCATTGTTCATTGTTAATTATGTTATATGTTCTTTGCTAATGTTTATTTTTCTTACCTGGTATGTGCCAAAGAATCACTGTTGCTCAAGTCAAACACCACTATGATAGCTACAATAAAGATTTAAACACATCAATTATGGAATCCAGATATACAATTCACTGGTACTGTATGATGCTTTATATTTCTTACAAGGCTAAAGGTTTTCAACGTTTCTACAACTTTGTTTTTAATCAGCTCCCATGTGTGCCAATGCCTTTACCCTGTCTTATTATTTAATCTAGAGAACAGACCTTGTGCTCCTCTGTAATATGTGGAGGCGATGCACTTAAACCGCTCTTGGCCAGCTGTGTCCCATCTACAACACAGATTAGGATCAATGATTAGAAATACCTGCAGTAGCTATGTCTTTATTGCTCCATTTGTTAGGTGTTATGGGTTTATGATTCAAACAAAATGTCTAATTATCAGCTATAGCATAATAATCACCTTTCCTGGTTACTGGTAACAACTAACTAACTAGCTAACGAATTTCCCCAATATGCTCAATTACAAATTTCAGATGGTTAAGATGAACTTTAAATTAGTTATTTTCTTAATTGAAGATGTATGTCGCACTGCAACGAGGTAATAATCCAAACGCGAGACACCTAGTCATGAACAGGATTGAATCAAAACAGGCAGGACCACAGGAGCAACTCATACATAGACAATCACAAATGCTTGCACACAACATACCAAAAATCAAGACCTTATGTTTAAAACTGTATATTGTATATAAAGCCTCTATTTCTACAACAACCGCTGATCAAAATCTATATTGAAATTCTGAATTTACACATCATTGAGAAATTGCTTGATTTATTGTAATTTGTGTAACATTTATAAACCCCAGATAAATCTAATCTCAATCAGACATAGCCAGGTGTAGTACTTTAAATGATATAGACAAACACAAAGCAGTAGAAAGGATTGGGTTTATCTGGTGTGGATACAGAACAACTGTCTCAAAAGAGATATAAATAATAGTGTCTGGACAAGGGAGAGGGATTGTTGGGCCGGGGAGAGGAGGAGGACGAAGAAGAGGAGCAGTTAGACTAGAACAAGGGAGAAGGAGAAGTAGGGCAAAAGGAGTAAGAATGCTTGGTGGTGTTCCAAGGAGAGCAGACAGTCTCGCTGAAGATTGTTAGCCTGGTTACCAGACACAATATTCACTTCATGAATATAGTATGGCCACGCTCCATTGGAAAGTGTTCACAGTCGATGCCTCCTACCTCTGGTTAAAGTCATTTTGAAATTATTTCACCAATCGGCGTGGCTGCAACGGTTCTGATCGCCTCATCTAGCTTGACCACCATTTAGAAACACACTTTTCTAAATGATGACTTTAACATCATCTCACTTGCCCACCCTGATTGGTTCGCTTGCACGGTGGCTGTGAAAATGCTAATGTGGACAAGGTTTCTAGACTATACTGTAATCTCAGCGAAAACAAATTGAATAGAGAGCAATAGTCGAGCGGAGCCAGGCTAGAAGATTGTGTGGATTACTGTAGAACAGAACTGTGCATTTTTGTTTCTTATGATTCTGTTCCTTTTCTTTTGTCTCACTACGTCAAAGTGGCATTTGACAGTGTTTGAGTCATATAGGTTAGAATCTAACCTATATGACTCAAATACAGATCAACACATAATCTAACCATTAGATTATTTGTTGATCACTGACTGCAATTTAATGTTGCTAAAAAAGCTTTTACTTTATTTTCTTACTTTAATTAAGGGTACTGATTTACAAATACTAATTAAAAATAAACATTCACATTGTCTGTTCAGGTAGATCTGAATCATGAACAGTAATGCAGTTTTTGTAATGCCATCAGCTTTAAGTATTTAGGGAGTGATTGTACTATGTTCTTTGAAAGAAAACGCGTGCTAGTGTTTTGACAGAATTATGTGATTTTGAGTCAGGGTTGCAGTGTTTTGATAGACTTAGTGTATGTAGATAATGTTTTTTGCATTTTGAAATGTAGAGTTAGTATTTAGTTAACAAGAAAATGTAGTATTTGGCTAATTGTGTGATATGTGTGTTGCTGTGTTAAGAATTTGGAAAAGTATCTTCAGTATAGGTAAGCGGTTGTTAGCAATAGAAAAAAACTGTAAATGGAATTGTGTGCTTAAGATATCAAACAAAGAATAAATGATATAATGCTTACAGCTGTAAGCTAAATGGTACTCCTAAAACCTCGAAACGCTCCATCTCAAAATCCACCCCTATTGTTGCCTTGTAGTTCTTCTCAAATGCACCCTTAAAGAACCTTCCAGAAAAGAGAGAGAGAAAGAGAAACTCTAATAACAAATAAAAACAATACCACATTCGTTCAGGAAAATAACAAGCTCATCTAACACTAAGCTGTGTCATAACCTAAGCTTGCCTGACTGTCTCTAATAAGTATGAACTTAGACTGGCCTCTCTGGAAATCTAATAATGAAATAACAGTCATTGATTTCCCTGTTTGACAAATGTCATCTGGCAGTCTGCACTACACAAGCACAACCATACTAAGATATACAGATTAGATCATTATTCATAAAAAATTATGCTATTTACATTTGTTTTTTTAAATCAATGTTCTATGGTTGAGTGCATATGGGTAAATGTGTTTGTTTAGAATATGTTTTTTTATTAGCCTACACCACATGGAAGTAATTTAAAAATTATTTTTGAGTATTGTCAAATTTTGTGTATTTTTGACCACAATAGGCAAAATTGAGCTTCTGTTCATACGACAGTCTGTGCCTAAAATTTGATTTATTAGAAGCAAATCTGGGTCCTGGGCAAAACTGTCAAAATATCTTCATACTTAATACATACATAATTCACAAATGACATTTCTTCTGCTTTAGATAGTAATATGTTTACTGGTGCAATATTTATAGATCTAACTAAAGCTTTTGACATGGTTGATCACTATCTTCTTCTTGACAAGCTTTATGCAATTGGTCTCTCTAAAAATGCCGTATTATGGTTTAACTCATATTTGCACTTCAGACGTCAGTGTGTCTCTTATCAGGGTAGTCAATCTGATTTCACAATCATGGAAAAATTGCCATATTCAATTATATGCCGATGATACAGTAATCTATTCCTCCAACACTGATGTAGCTGAAATTCAAAGTACATTACAAGCTAACTTTGATGCTGTTTAAAAATGGTTTTGTCTTAACAAACTTTTAATGAATAAGAAGAAAACTTATATTATGTTGTTTGGTACTAGATATAAACATTTGCATATCACCAATAACTCTTTAGTCAAATTGCTAGATGGGACTCCTCTTCAGAAAGTGGAGGAATTAAAATACTTAGGTATTTGGCTGGATTCACAACTATTATTTAAGTCCAATATTGATTTAGTGATGAAGAAAATGAATTGCAGCCTAAGAATATTATATCGCTCTATTAACTGTTTTACCCTACAGATTAGAAAAAATATGATTTCACAGTTAATATTGCCAATACTAGCTTATGCTGATGTTGTCTATCAAAATACCTCAGAAACAAATCTCTGTCCTCTCAATGTTGCTTATAATAGTCTTTGTAGATTTGTTTGAGGTGTCCTTATAGAACTCATCACTGTCTTATGTATGAGAAACTGAATTGGTTAACACCTAAATCTAGAAGACATTTTCATTGGATACA
>JAODOY010022368.1:0-24435 GCA_025399855.1 Forbesichthys papilliferus
GAGAGTGTGAGCGAGTGTGTGAGAGAGAGAGAGAGAGAGAGAGAGAGAGAGAGAGAGAGAGAGAGAGAGAGCAAGACCTATGTCAAATCAATGCCACACTTTATAGTCACGGTCTATTGTGTGAACATGGCAGGGGTTCAAAGGTAAACATTTACCAGGAATAATGTTAGGTTGGGACTACGTTCAGCCTTACAGGCACAGGACTGGGCATAGTAGGGCCTAGTAAAGCCAGGGGATTTGCTTGGACAGCAACATGTAAAATAAAGACCTCTTTATGGTCTTGCATACCGTTGAGCAGGAGTTTGCCATAGTAACAGCGGGCACACAATAACATTGACAGTATGTGTGATAAATTCTATGGAATGCCGGTTGCTAGGTTATTACCCTCCCACTCTTCTGTTACACTACTCCCAACAATATAAAATTAAAACTAGAGTACATCATTTTTGCTATCAATTTGTTCGGTTTTGAGGATTATTAATGAGGCAGAACATTTTTTTTATGCTTGTATACATTCTGAGAGGATATTATGAGAACAGCTGTACATTTGAATTATTGTTTAGTGTTGCCATTATACTTTTATGAATACATTTGTCGATGCTTGTCACATCTACTTTAACTCAGTATTTGGGCTTCTTATAACAAAAGACTGTGAATAGCGTTGTCGCCTCCCCCTATTCCCTCCTAAAGCCGACTGAAAACGGCTAATACAAAATCAGTTCAATCCATGAAATGTATCTGTGGCTATCAAACTTACCGAGAGGGCCAGGCTAGGCCAGGTAGGTTAATGTGTAACCAGAGTTCCAGTGTGCCACACCCCTCTCCACACATTCCACCAGGCGGAGTCCATCATTTCTGAATGAGGCTTCTGAAAGTGCTCGCGGTTCAGTAGAGCGACTACTGTTGCAGTGGAAGCGTCCCAGCCGAGTCTAAAAGTAATAAAGTTGGCTAAAATGGATTACTGCGAATTCAGACGCTTGTTTTTTTCATATGTACTTATAAATGGTATATTTATAACACTGCAAGCTAAAGAAGGTGAGCGACTTTAACTTCTTACTGTTACCCTGAAGATGTTCTATACGCACAGGTTTATTTAACCATGTGCCATGTGAAAATATCCTGCTTACAGGAATGTGAAAGAACCATGGATCTTTTTGTTAACGCTAAAATAATAGTTTGTAATGGTGTTAATCGATGTACTTCTAAAAAGTTAGAAAGTAGCCTATAACTTGTAGACTTACCTACTGACCGAATGTCAGAAACGCGCAGCAACAAGATACTTCAAACTTTGTGTAAAGCACCTGATAATAAAAAAACAAAAACGTTATATTTAAATGTGAGTGTGGACATGTTTGAAGCTGATAGGACGCTGATAGGAGGTTTATAAAGCCTGCTTTAATTTAACATTTTAGATGTATGTGCGGTGCAATATTTCTTCGGCTGTGTAGTAATTACACGTTTATGAATACAAAATATTATTTATTTGGACTTGAGGATTGTGGTCCATTGAAATGCAAATGTTTTAATTATTGATGTGGTAGTTAGTTTGTTAACTGTACATGATGTCTTATAAATGAATGAAAATCCATTAGAAAGCATCTATAGGCCTATTGCTCTTCAGTTTATAGTTTGTGTCACATTTGGTTGCATACAACAAACTTACAATATTGTAGGTCTACGCTGTTTATTATTTTCTCTTTTACTTTCTAATTGTATATATAATGTTGGTGGGAAAACACACACTATATGGTATTTTAACCCATGGGCTATTTCCTCAACTAATTATTTCCAATATGACTTTTCTAACCCACAGAGGTGCTGTTGGATATGAAGGCATCAGGCAGTGAACTGGGCTGGTTACCGTGGCCCACTGAACAGGGAGAGAAGCAAGGCGTAAGTAATCTCATTCACCACAAGCTTCTGGGATGATGCACAGGAAATCGAGTTTAAAACTGTCCCAACTATTTTTTGTTTTTTGCCACACACACATTTGTATTGCAGGTGTATGGTCAGCTAGTAATTTGTTATTATGTATTTTATATAGTCCAGACTTTTCATATTAATATATAAAGGGGTCAGGGAATACTATAGGCTTGTAATACAGTGTTAGTGTTTAGTTTAGTTTAGTTTAGTTTAGTTGTCTCCGCTTCACTAAAGCATAGACAGAGAGAGAATAGCTGCTAGCGCTCTGCAGGGAATACTTGTGGCTTCTTGTGGTCTAAAGGCTCCAGAATTGTATGTTAGAGTGCAATTAACTTTTTAAGTTTACTGCATGTGGTGCCTCTTTTAGCAGGAGGGGTTGTAGATATCTGTTCCTACGTGTCCTAAACATTATATTATTGCATCTCATTGTTATTTTGCCTGTCTCAAGTCAAGCTTCTGGTCAGTTTTATGCAAATATGATCTAAATTGTCTCATATGGTATATGCTGATTTGGCATGTTAGGGCAGGTAGACAAGGATGTATACACATATATTGGCTCACCTTGACTTGTTCCATGGCAGAAATAGCATCTGTAACTGATTATAATTTATAGTTTGTTCGTTTATGTTAGGGCTAACATAGTACGTGGTTTTACGGCAGGGGATTATCAATGTTTTGATCATCATTTGAGATCATACTTTAATATTGCTTGTAAAAAATGCTCAGTAGCAGCATTATAGATGCATTGTTTCTCCAGTTGTACACCATGTTTATATGCAGCGCCTCAGCCAACAAAGCACATTCCTTTAATTAATAGCATAGTGGCAACATTCAGAGAGCCAACCACAGCCAGCCACTCTGGGGCCAAGAGGCTTTCAACAGTCAGCGTTACATTAAAGCATGCTGCGTTTTTTTTCTCCTTCTCCAAAAAATAACCCTGTGAGTTTGTGTGGTTTGTGTTTCAGTGGGAGGTGGTCCAGAAGACCCTGAATGGCTCTCAGTTCTACTCATACTCGGTTTGCAAGGTCGGGGAGCGCGAGCAGGACAACTGGCTGCGCACCACCTTCATCCAGCGGAGGCTGGCGGCTTCGCGCGTCTTTGTGGAGCTCCAGTTCATCGTGCGGGACTGCAACTCCTTCGACGATTCGCTCACCTGCAAAGAGACGTTCAACCTGTTCGCTTCGGAGTCAGACGCCGACGTGGGCACCACTTTTCGCAAGGGCCAGTTCAGGAAAATCGCCACGATCGCGCCCGATGAGATCACGAGCAGAAACGAACTTCGGATCAACACGGAAACCAAGGTGGTGGAAAACCTTTCCAAGAAAGGCTTCTACTTGGCCTTCCAAGACATCGGGGCCTGCGTCGCTCTTCTGTCCGTCAGGGTCTACTACAAAACGTGCCTGGCCACCGTTAAGAGCCTAGCCTCCTTCCCTGAGACGGTGGCCGGTGGGGAGAACCAGGCGCTGAGAAAGGTGGATGGTGTGTGTGTGGCCAATGCCGTCAGTGAGGAGGTACCCCTCAACTACTGCACCATGGAGGGGGAATGGGCGGTGTTAGTCGGACAGTGCCAGTGCAAGCCTGGTTATGAAGATGTGGACAACACTTGCCAAGGTGAGGGTGTGATCTAGGTGTGGCTCCTCAATCTGTGGTGTTTGTCTTGTGAGTCTTTTGTTCCTTTATCATTTTGTCTGTATATGCACAGCCAATGTGAATGTCAATGGCAGGTTGTGAAACCTGCAATATGGAAGAGTGTTGATATTTATCACGGGAGTTATTTATCATTGTGCAGTGGAATTCTCCCCTTGGCTAGCGCAACTTCTCAGCAATGGAAGGAATGCGCAAAATCCTCATACATGTCACGGCATCTTCCCTGACCTTGAACCAATCAGAATGTATTCTGGAACTTGGTGTTTGGTTGCAACTATAGCTGCATTCTTGCCAAATTAAGTATAATGAGATGAAATTGTGTAATTTAATTTTCAAAGTGCTTTTGTGTGTAATAGAGACATGCGTTTATGCGGTATGAAATATTTCTGAAATTTCCCCTGATATTTCTGTAGTTCACCAGTTGACGAGACGCTTAAATAAATTGAGTTGCAATTTCAGGAATTCCGAGATCGGTGAAACACTGGCATATTTGATTCAGGGTTTAGGTGGTACTTTCCGTAATTGTAAAAAGGATCAGCCACTGGAAACTTCTTGGATTTAAGTATTCCCAGTGGAATTGATAGATGATTCAAATACATTTTGAATCGTGTAGAGCTGACACAAACCTTTTTTTTCACCTTTTTTGACCCTTGAGGAGAATAATTATTTAACAGCTGAACTCCATCACTTTATTCAAAAAGACTTTGTGGTCAGACACATCCACCAATGTTTTCTTAACACCACCTTGAGTTAATGCTACAATTCATCAGGGCTGCCTGCTGCCTCAGGTAGTTTATTAGCTGCCTCAGAATCTGTTCTCTTATCTTGTGGTCTTCTGCTCAGTCCATAATTCAGGATTTTGTCTTTGTAGTTTTGGCACTGAGCTCTGAACAGAGACCCCCTTATTGTTGTGGGTGGGCCAGAAGAAGCGGATCAAAGATGGTTCAGAAGTCTAGACGAGGCTACCGTACTATGATGGATTAGCATCTTCAAGGCCAAAGGAAGTGTCTTTATTCATCAGAGAACTAGGTGGCTGTCCTCATCACTGGGCATGCTGACTACATGTCCTACATGTTCCTCTCTCATTCCTTCACATGCTACAGTTTCCAGTTAGACTGTGTCTAAGTATGGGAGTGTGTATTGTGTTTATGTTAATGCTCGGGGCCTGCCACGGCCTGTTCACATCTGTTCCATGACAGAACACCTCAAGACTCCTTCTGCCTGAACTCAACATGTCCCTCTGCCACTGAGGCGTTCACACACACGCGCACACACACACGCACATCCACGGGAAATCTTAGAAGATCCCACTCATCTCTTTGTCCCATTGAAAACAGATATGGGCGATGAACAGTTCTGTCAGTGCATAGTTTCAGAGGTGCCATTAAGTTGATTAGAGAGCTTGAACCCAGAGTCCATGCACTCTCAACCAACCAGGTGGTAAGGAATCAGAGAAAATGCATACAAAGCGACAGAGACGGAGTGAGGTGTTTGTGTTTTAAGAGAGGGGGGTGATTTAAACAAAAAAGTGAAGAGGAGATGAATGGAATGTAAAAGGTAGGAGAACAATGAGGCGGTGTGTGGGTCTCCCCCGGGACGCCGTCGGAGCCGCTGGCTCGTCCTCAATCCCCATTCGCACCCCCCTCCCCATTTTCGTGTGAGTTGGTACATTCCTGTTGGGTTTGCCAAGATGGAGCCAACCAACATTACTCTAGACCTGTGGAATTCCCTGGGGAAGAGCAGCTCCAGGTCAGATCCGTCAAGTGAGGGGAAGGGGGGGGGGGGGAGAGGTGGATGAAGTCAATTAAAAGGCCGGTGTGTATGGAGCCAATGATAGATTAAGCTGGAGATAGGTCACATGGTTACAATCTAGGGCCAAGATAAATGACCACGTCTGTTGGCCTTTGGCCATGCGTATGCATACTCAGTCAAACTCCCCCTTTCCTATATTGCTGGGGTTACCACCTAAACAGAAACTGTTCTGGTAGTTTTAACTGCGTTGAAGGTTTATAAAGGAAAGCCTATGTGAGCCTTTTGTAGACGTCAGGAGCGATTAATACCCCGTGTCCCACCATAGGATTTCCAAAATTCATGGGCCTTTAATTTAATTGAATTAAATTCTAGATATCAGCAGCATGGTGCCTTTCCGGACATGACTAGCTGCTGACAATTTACCTCCTCTGGCTAATGTTACACCCTTCCTTATACAGAAATGTCCTTGGCCCAATATAAAAGCAATGGACCATATTTTGTTGCCACATTCAGGGCCCCAAGTTGGTTTGTGTGATTGTATACAGCCGTCCCAACCCACACCTCGGCAACCACTATTATGGCCTCTCAATATGGCTGCCAGACATGGCTTAGTCCCGTCTCAAGCTTTCCAAACGGCTTTATTTACAAATCGAGAACTGGTGTAGAATGTTTGGACTGCAGAGGGCAGGGAAACTGCATCTTGTCCAGTGTGTTCCGGTAAAAGTCTTCTTCTTCAAACAAGAGAGATTCCAGTAATGTCGTTTTTTGTTTTCTTTAACCGCCTCTGTGTCTCTCTCGCTCTTCCACTGATGTAGCAGAGAACGGTTGGGACTAGCCATGTGTGACTGTATATGTGGTGAGTGATTTGGATGGGTAGTAATTGACTTGGGTGTGTTGGAGAGTTTTAACTGGAGTAACTACTAGTTACACATGCATACATTTTCCTCATGCAGTTGCATTTGCTCTCTATTGCAATACCACTCGCTGTGAAGCCATATGGTATAAGATGTGCTCTGACCCTTGGTCACCCATTGGATTGTTTTCAGTGTAAACCAAACATCCCAGAACCCACAACTTCTTCATTTCTGAACAAAATATGAACAAACACAAACTGACAAACAAAATATGAATGTTATCTTTATTGAATTTTCCATTGCTGATTACATGTATGTTGAGCTACTATTGTTTTTGGCAAATAGGTCTTGAAAGTAACACAGATTCAGTTTAAGCATTCTGTTTTACATGGCCCAATGGGGTTTTTGACCTGTATACTGCCCTCTTGTCCCCATATATAAATAACTGGAGATACATTGGAGTTTAAATTTGAGGCAAGCTCCATTCTTTGAATCATAGTTTTTAACTGGGAGTGATTAGACACTTGTCCAGAGCAAAACACTGCTGTGTTCATGCTGGCCAAAATACATAAACATTTAGCGAAGAAAAAATGTAAACTTGAGCGTGCTGAATGTTATGAATATGTCTCGTGGGAATAGACAGGAGAACTGTGTACGTGTCAGAAAGAGGGAATTCTTCCTATTTTGTTGCTGCTGTTTTAAGACCAAGGAGGTCTTGTACTGTGTAATCGCACCTTAACTGATGGAGCAGCATACATTCAGAGCACCGGATACGACAACAACATCTCCAGGATCTGATGTAGTTGACTTGCTCTAGAGAAAAGGGCCATGGACTTCACATCGCGCAATCATCCTGCTTCTGTGGGATGCACATTTTCCGCTGCGCTGAATTCCCTTGGCCCTTGTTCTGTACAGTTAATTTATTTTAAACATCATCAACATCTTGACTTTGCTGTGCACCGTTTAAATGCACAGACTCTATTTAAGCCCTACTTTGCCTCCATTAGCCCTATGGAAGAATTGGTGGTTTGCGAAAGCTGCTATGATTAACCAGAGCCTTAGATCTGTTGCCAAGTTAACGTCGGGCCTCTTAGGTTGATCTTCAGGGAGTTGGTTAGATAATGGGGGGAACACTGAAGATGCTTTCAAGTGGTGTCATGCACTGTCTTGTTGGGCCACATTTAGGAGAGGTTGGAGCCCGGCCGACTAGCGCAAACTACAGGAAGATGACAAGGAAATGTACATGGGCTGAGAGCTGAGAGCTGCTGGACTCAATTTCTCTTCAGTGCGGAATAGAAGATCCTCGCGTTTGCGGTTTAATAAGTGTGCTCAATGTGAGAAACTGAGACCTCGGTAGGCCGTTTGTATCTGAACGCACAGGCGATGCACGCACCAAGGAGCAATAGTCGAGATGTGTGACCGCACTAGCTTGTATTATGATTATTTGACCATTTTATTTCTCTAGTGCTACATCAGAGAAGAGAATGGAGAATGGCATTGAGCCAGAACTGTATCAGCATGGTGTGTCAAACATGGTATGCAGCATGTGTGCTTGTCAATTAGTCTGTTGAGAGCGTTAAGACGAAATGTCTCGCCAGTGTCAGAATAAATACTAACCAAGGGATTTCAATGTCTGTCAATTACCCAGCTGCTACAATTCTTCACCACACTAGGTTTGCATGTGTTCATGTTTATTTATTTGTTTGGACAGTGTAGTTTTTAGACACAGGGTTGGAAGGGCATCGCTTTCCTTCCTCATGGTGACATTCCTGGGCCCTTTGGCGGAGTGTGAGGTCAGCACTTTCCCTGTCCATGTCAGTCCGCCGGTCGCTACATTCCCCACCTCCCCCCACCTCCCCCCATGGACAGGACATGTCGGAGCGGAAACCAGAGGCCACCTAATCCTCCCCCTGACACCCGCAGCTCAGGGCTTCCCATTGTCGGCCCGCGCTCAGCCGCTCTCTTTTGTGCCGTCCTGCCTGAGAAGTCAGTTTGTCCACGGGCGCATTTGTCTCTCCCCCCAGCTAGTAGACAGTCTTGTCAACATGCAACGTGTTACCTGTCAGATTGAGTTGCCTCTGCTGTGTACGCAGGTCAACAGGTGACCCGGTCTCCATGATTGGCTGGGTCTAGGGAGGTCAAAGTGTCAGTGTAGGGAAACAAGGAAGAGCAAAAACAATCCCCGTCTTAGCGTATGAATGGTGCCCACACCACCTCCTCTCCTCTCCTGTTTCTCCTCTTTGTGAGCAACAAAGGGTCAGAGGAGTGTGAAGAGAAAGGGGATTAGAGCATTTATTGTGTTTGTTAACGACCCCCAGATGAAAGCCCCAGCGCCGTTGTAAAACAGATGTAATGCCCTTACAGCTGTTCCATCGCTCAGCTAATCCTCTGGACTAATGTGACTGCCCCCACCTTTCCAGCCCCTATACCTTTAGTGCATCCCCTCCCTCACTTATGTGACCCCTGGCCTTGGCTCATGTTACCGGCTTGCCTTCACATAAGAGAACCCCATTGTTTCTACCTTAACCACCCCCTAGTCGCGCTGCCCTGACATGCTAATCAAGCGCTGTCATGCGCGTACAAACACAATTAGAGGGACATTTCGCAACACAGGTGGGGGTCAAGCCAACTGAGCAATGAGTTTTTAACGGGATGGAGGGAGTTGGGAATAATACTGCGTACTGCAATATAGTGTAGTAGGAGTTTAGAAAGACAGTAGAACGTTTATACCAACCCCCATAAAAACTGTGTTTATGGTATGTTTTTATTTTATTTTAATAAATGTATTTGTTATCTTAGACATGCTATAGTTGTACTGCACTGGGAGTTTTCAATCGGCGCCATAGATCAAACATCTTTGAAAACTGCTGATATAGCGAAAAAGTCTCTGGACAGTTTATTTATTCCTTGGTGTTATTTATTGCTGCTGGGTCTAGCAGGGGGGACGTAGGGGGGAATGGGAGGGGGGGTCACAGTCGTCTCCAGCGGCCGGGGGCGAGGGTGGTTGTCAAGCATTCATCCATCTTAACTCCTACCGCCATGCCCCCCCCCCCTCCAATTGAGCCACTTAGGGCCCCCAGAATGGAGCTGGTCCTTGCACACGCACACATTATAAACAAACACAGAACCTTTTAGGGCGTCCGGGACCTATCAGATGACAAGCTATGTGCCTCGTTTTCCTGTGGGCGCAGTAGACGGGGTGTGGAGGGGGGTGATACCTTAGATGTATTTTTTAGGGTGTCAGAGACTTTTATTTATATGAGGCGGGAAATATATCTTTAGAATTCCCCCTCACCTCCCAGCAGAGTTCTTGTTGGCTCATCCAACACTGGCTCCCATTCTGGGGATTGTCTCGTTTTTTGTGTGTGCGTAGGGCTCTGGTGTTTTGCATGCTCTGATTGGCTGTTGTAGGAAGGAAGCCCTGTGTCAGCCTCACACTTCCTGCTTCCTGTTGTGTCCAGCAACAATCCAACAATCCACACACACACACACACACAGACACACACACACACACACACAGAGAGACACACACACAGCCCTTCAGTGGAATTGGGTACATTCTTTTTCACCAGACTTTGCCCTATTGTTGTGGAATTCCCTTGTTAAATACCTCTGCGACCAGTCATCGAGTTATCGCCGCGCTATAGTTCAGTTCGCCGTCAAAGTACGACTTGCGTGACCGCAAAGGCTCCCGCACTGGCATTTTAATGGCGAAATGTATGAAACTAAAGCAACGACATGCTCTGGCAGGCCAATCCCAGGCCTGCTGTTTTGGGTGGTGTATACACTGGAATGCATCTTGATTATAGAGTGGAGTCTCAGTGGAAGGCCATTGCCACATCTCTTACCATGATGCATTGCAGCCAGCGCTCGGCCTTAAAGAGGCTAGCAGTCTTCCTGTTTGCAATGAGTGTGCACCTCCCCCCCTTCCGTGCTCTTTAACCGCTGAATGGCGCTTCTTTCCCTTTGCGCGGCTGCTAGTGAATAGCCATGCTAATGCGACGGTGGATCGGGAGGCGGGAAGGCAAGGGGGCGAAGGAATTTGGGGATTACGAGGCGGAGAGGTTGGAGAGAGCTAGCCGCCGGGAGGTGAATTGAAGTTTGAGGCGGCAGCTGTTGCGTCTACTCAATGGCACCATATCCCCCCTTTTCTTCTGCTGGGCCTCGGCAGGATGCAATGTAGCCCGCCTTCTTGGGTCTGTCCCTGTCTGCCGTCACCCTTCTCCCTGCCTCCTGCCAGTCTGTGTTAACAAGTAGCAACGGCTGTCGGGGGATACCGATGGTGGAGAAAAGAGAGGAGAGGTTTGCCTCTGAGAGCAGGAACAATGGTGACACACTCTGCAAACTCCTCTTAACCCTAAAACTTTGTTTTAAGGAAAAGTCTGGCTTCCCCTCTACCCATAGAGCTATTAAAATAAGCCCCAACCCCCCCCCACCCCCCACCCCCCCCTCCCCTCCCCCAAATCCACACCTGCCATTGGTTCACAAACCCCCCCCCCCCCAACAATGTACACATTACCAGCGAGATGGGCACACTGTAGTCTTGCAAAGTCAGCCTTTACTTAAGTAAAGTCTGGGACACAGCGCAGACTAACTGTGTCAATACCCGCCTGATTGACCAGCGATGTATTTTGATTGACATCCACGACAACCAACTCAATGTCCAAGTCAGATGCTACATTTAAAATTAGGGATTTGTTGGAAAACTAAACAACAGGACTCTGGCTGCTTACTGGTTTTGTACATCTATTTAGAAGGCTACAGTTACTGCTTAAAATATATATAACATTTAAATGAGTAAATCAAGCACTGGCTATCATCGTACCATAAATTAGAGATACTATACATATTTGTGAGTGACCGTGCCAACAGCCAATGGAAATCGACAGCATCATTCGATCGATTGTCCAAACGTGGCGTAGTGCTAATGGCGCACTGTAACACAATGGAGCTCACCTTTAAAGCCCTCCTATCTATTTCAGCAGTTGGCGGCATCAACATTTGGCAGAAGTCAAGTGAGAGAAGAGTTGGATAGGAGCAGAAGGGAAACTCATAGTCAGTCAAGTAAATCCATGTGATGTGCTTGAAATGTGCTTGCTGCAGTGTGTGGACACGTGTGGTTTCTCACAGACCTTTATTCTGATCTGGCACGCGTCCTTGCCTTTTTAAACATGCCTCCTGTCATAAAGCGGACCGTGCTTTATCCTCCTGCCTTCCTATGTGTGTGGCGACATGAAACCATGCAGGCCCTCTCTTCAGCTATATATCTTGTTGATTTGGATCTGCTCACTATTATGTCCCATTACCTTTCTCTTCGTAACAGAATTGTTCTGTTGTGTGCTTTTATACCATGTTGGCCCTCATTTGCATAGCTAACGTTTTATGACAGTATAGTGAAGTACTGCTGTCTGTGTGTGTGTGTGTGTGTGTGTGTGTGTGTGTGTGTGTGTTGGGGCGGGGCGGGAGAGAGAGAACAGGTGACGGGGAGCGGACATACTGTAATCCCTCTTCTGAAGCAAAATGCACGCGCCAGGAGGCCCGCGCGTGAGTGTGTGTGTGTGTGTGTGTGTGTGTGTGTGTTGTGTGTGTGCATGTACTGTACACATGTATGTGTATATTGTGGTAATGTGGACGTGTGGATTTGTGAGTACTTCATACATGTGTGTGTGTGTGTGTGTGTGTGTGTGTGTGTGAATATGAACAGTGTGAACACACGAGCAGCGGGTTGGAATGTTTTTGTAGAGCTACAGGGGGCTGGGGCTTCTCATTTTCACTCTCCGTCATGGCACGCCCGAGAGATTTCACACCATTAAAGTTCATATTTCACTAGCACCACACACAGCAGGAGCCCCTACCTGCTTCTCTTTATACTGAGTTGGATATGTGAAATGAAATGTCATCCTATCTTGGTGAAATGGTTTCAAACGCCCAGGCAGAACTAATAGGGCAGCAAGGTTCTTTTCTATATATTCTAGTGCTTTCCTGCATTTGTTGGCTTGGCTCTGCTTTCCGATGTATCACATCCTCGCTGACTTACGTTTGAGGAATGTGGGATGACTTGTTGTGTATGTTGAAAGACACAGAAAGACAAGGCATAGCGAGGGGGGTTGGCTGAAGACAGTACAGTGTAAGAGACCAGGTCAGGTGGGGACGTCAGTTGTGTTGCTGTGCAGAGCTGATATGTGTGTTACAGTGTATGGAATGGGCCATGCATTAATCATCAAAAGCACCACTGTGTCTCTGTTTTATTTCCCATGTGTCTATTTTTTATGGCCTTTTCACCCTGACACAAAATGGTGGCTTGTGGCTACTTTTGCTGCCTTCACATCAAATTGGAATAACTTAAATAACCATGTTGGAATGTGGGGAAGTTTCTGACAGCCCTGATATTTCTAACGGAAGTGGTAATGGCTTCCAGCAAAATGGACAAGCCAACAGAAACTGAAATAACTCCAGAATGTAGCTTAACAGGCATTTTGTCAAAGCATGCACTTCTACAACTCTCCAGCAGGGGAAGGGGACTCAAAAATCTGCTGTTTTATTTATTTATTTATTTATTTATTTGTTACTTTATAGACCTCTCAAAGTCTAGCCAAGCTAGCTATCATCCAAGCAACAATAATACAAATATTAATTGCATTATTACATTATTGCAAATTTTTTAGATTGTAATAATGAAAGACATTTTTTTTAAACATTCATTTCAGTTCATTCATCCTAACTAATTAGTCAACTTCAAAACATGTTTCACTTCGAGCAAAGTATTCCCGTCATTATAAATACTCACATCACATGATTATTCACCTTTAAGAAAGGTAACAAAGGTTCAGTTTCTAGTGAGTCCTCCATTCTTTCAAACCTGCTGTAGTTCAATCACGCTATGCTTGCCTAAATACGCTGTCATTTGTTTCCTCATGCAAACGTCTTCCTGTCTCTGCAGAATGTCAACCTGGGTTCTTCAAAGAGTTAGCATCCAGTGACAAATGTGAGCCATGTCCTGCCAACACCCAGAAGCTTGTCTCTGGGGCTTTGTTCTGTCCCTGTATGGATGGATTCTATCGTGCCCCCAATGATCTGCTAACAGGACCATGCTCAGGTAAGGAAAGCCTGCCCACATTATTACCTTTACTAGGTCTTTGTATTCACGAGTCACAGCATGCTCTCTCTCGAGGCAGACAAGAACATTGAGTCACTCTGACAGATAATTCTATCCCACCCTTTAGGCCTAGTCGGTTTCCCACTGTTCCCGTTTGCTAGTTTTCTGTTTATTCATTACTAACGTTCTCCACCACCTCATTTATTTTGGTGGTTTGAACGATAGGGCAAAGTGAACTGTCATTTGGCAGGTGCTTTCATTCAAAGTGACAGCAGACACAAGGAGCATGCAGGGTTAGACAGCTAATCGAAGAGACTATTACTATTACTAATCAAATGGTGACACTGATAAATAAAGGCCACTTGAGTGATGTTGGTGGAGGTATGGGATGATCCTCAAGTGTCCCCCTCTAACATCCTCCTGTCCCCCAGGCCTCCCCTCTGCCCCGCGGGACCTGGTAGCCACCACCACCCATCTGTCGGCGGGCAAACTCATCCTGTCTTGGAGGCCCCCCGAGGACACAGGGGGCCGCACTGACATCACCTACAGCGTGGAATGCCGGCGCTGTGAGGGCTCTGCGTGCCAGCCCTGCGGGGAGAAGATCCGCTTTGAGCCAGACAGCACCGGTTTGAGCGACACCAGGGTTTCGGTCAGCGAGCTGGACGCCCACCTCAACTACACTTTCACTGTAGAAGCTCACAGCGGAGTGTCCAAGTTTGCTAGCCAGCTTAGAAGACCCCATTCTGCTAAGGAAGTTACCACAACCTTACACTACACTGGTGAGTGAGGCTCTGTAAGACACTAAGCACTTGTTTGTTCCTACAGAGTTGTACATGGCGATGACTTGTACATGACTTGACACAGGTCATAGAGGTTTGTAAATGACTCCGTATAAGGAAGTCTTTTGTCATCCTTCCTCTGCCCAGACCCTCCTAAGGTTACAGTCATGCGCCTGGAAGAACGGACCCAAACCAGCCTGGTCGTGTCGTGGGTTGTGTCTCCCCAGCCTCAGGCCAAGACCCGGTCCATCCGCTATGAGGTCACATACCGCAAGAAGGTACTTCAGTTAGATGCTGATCTATGGGCTCCACACAGCAGAGCAGATGAAGCTGCTGAAGGTGGCCTTTCATTATGAGAAACCTCGCATGGTTCACTTAGTGAAGTGCATCTCTTTCCCACAGGATGACAATTTGGACGTCACCATGTACACAGTGCTGCTTATGGAGAAGAGTTTGGTCCAGATCAAGGACTTGGTCCCTGGCACAGCCTACCTGTTCAGGGTGCAGGCCTTCAGCGATAATGGGAGTCCAGGTCCCAGCTTGGAGAAAGAGTATGAGACCCTACGTGAAGGTACGAAATGGAAACCAAACTGCATTTGAACCTGTATGATTTTTAAAGTAATTCAGAACCAGTGTTTGGTCTGTGTGTGCTTGGGAGAGGGCATTTCTGAGGAATGACGGTGTATTGTTTTCCCACAGTTTCTCCGCCCCAAAACAACACAGCGGTCATCTTCGCGGCAGTTGGAGGGGCGGCCATGTTGTTCATCGTGGTAGTGGTCATCTTCATACTGAGACGGTCAGCAATGAACCCCTTCTCCACCAAATATTTTCACATGGCTTCCCATGTGTCTCCCCCCCCCCCCCAAACTCCCCACCTCAATTCCTTTGTGGGGCCTTCAGACGGTCTTTACATTTCTTTTTTCCCCCTTAGACAACGTTCCCATTATCTGTGCATGTGTCCTGGCTCTCACAGGGAAGAATTAGTGTTGAATGTGTCACCGCTCAATGGTTATCTCCGTCAGAGTGTTGGAGCCTTTGAAAAGAAATGGGCCACATTGTTTGTGATAAGAGGCGCTCCACCAAACCATAGCCACTTTGTAAAGGTGACCCTGACCTGTACTATGGAAGCGAGAATTGGATTGTAGTCTGTCTGTCCACCTCCCCCTCCCCTTACTTGTCTGCCTGCCTGCATGCCGGCTTTTTGGTTCCTTTATCGGCTCAGCAAACACAGTCTGCCTTCGGCATTTATCAAAGTGTTGTGTCTATCTGAATGGAATCATGCGCACGCCGCTGGCATCTCTGAAAAATATACAAGTCTCAAAGCTTCTTGGGAAATTGCTACATTGGTCGCAAGGACAATTTTTAGGTTTATGTAAAGTGGGATATTCAATTGCGAATACATTGTATTTTATACAGGAGAAGAAACTCTCACTCTAGACATGGACCTGAAGACACATACTTCTCCAGTTCAGGTAATTACAAAATATGTTTTATGGATGCTTTTTGCATTTTTGCATATTCTTTTATTTTATCCAATAACATTGTTTTGTTTGTTGTTTGTTCATTTTACAGAGCAGCTTAAACCTCTAAAGACCTACGTTGACCCGCATACGTACGAGGACCCCAATACAGCCGTCCTGAAGTTTGCCAAAGAAATCCACCCCAGCCACATAACCAAACAGAAGGTCATTGGAGCCGGTGAGTGAGAAGAACAAGATCCTTTGGGTTTTAACGTTGCGATGTTGAAAGATGTTTTCAATCCCCAAATTCACTGTTTATGTTCAGTCACTACAGCTTAGTAGTTTGAGTGACAGTGGTTCCCCTCACAAGATTAAAATCCATTGGGATACATTCTAACTTGACAAGTTTAGACAGATTTTAGTGTAGCAACTCTTGGCTGCCATATCATTGGGTTTTGGCTTAAAGAGATTCAAAGGCAAAATAATATGTTCAACAAAATGTTCTAGCAGAACATGTTTTCAAGAAGCACAGTCATGGTTAGCAGTGAAGAGTTTGTGAAGCAGTTGGATTTACCTAAATTCCTGATGAAAATGCTTCTGTAGCCTGGTCTTTTAGTGCATAAATATAGCCTAAAGAAATGATAATGTGCTGGTCTAATGCCCAAAATGGTCTAGACATTGTAAGAAAAATGACACCATTTTATTTGATTTAACACAGAATAAAATATTTGAAATATATGTGGTGGCATTTAAACAACACTATAATATTAGCAGACCACATTTAGAAATAATTGATGCAAGAACCCATAATATATCAATAATTGATTAATGTATTTTGATACAAAAGCTATCAATACATATTTTTTATCACACTTTATATTATATAGCCTACTGTAGTTATTACATTCTCAACCTGGCTGCCCATTCAGTCCCTTTACAATGTAGATTCTTCCAAACACAGTAAACTCTGACCAGCCCCCAGCCCTTATCAGACAGCTGATTCCCATGGTCCCCTACAAATGCCTCTTTCAACACTGGTCCAAGACACACCTCTGTAGCCTGAGGCCAAGCAGCCATGAAAACTTCCCTGTTTACCTTCTCTCTGTTACCACAAACCTCCCTTTAAGATAGAAACCCGAGAAGGAAACCAGAATACAAAACACATTTACCTAAGTCCTGTTTACCAAACTTTGTTTTTAATAAAACATTCTTTTGATGTTATTCCCCGCAGGCGAGTTTGGCGAGGTGTATCGTGGTATTCTGAAGTTGCAGGGCAAAAAGGAAGTGGCGGTGGCTGTTAAGACTCTAAAGCCGGGCTACTCTGAGAAGCAGAGGGATGACTTCCTCAGTGAAGCCTCCATCATGGGCCAGTTCTCCCACCAGAACATCATTCGCCTGGAAGGGGTGGTCACAAAATGTAAGCACCTCCCCCCCACACACACACACGCACACACACACCATCCCACCTTGATCCATTATGGTATGGTCACACATACGTGAATGAAACACTGAGCAGGTGATGGGCTATCTCCTCCTGATGTGAAAAGCATGTCTTCTGGCTGAATGTGGGCAGTGACCCTCACAGAACTCAGTGTTAGTTAGTTTATGTGTTAGTTACACAAAAACTATTTTGCGAACATTTTGCGATGGGGAAATGTGTAGGGGAGTAGGAGCAGTTTGGGGTTATCCATCCATCCATTCATCCATTGTCATCCGCTTATCCGTAGTCAAGTCACGGGGGCAGCGACTCCAGCATGGGACCTCAAACTCTTTCTTGAGCCACATGAACCAGCTCTGACTGGGGAATCCCCAGGCGTTCCCAGGCCAGTGTGGAGATATAATCTCTCCACCTAGTCCTGGGTCTTCCCTGAGGCCTCCTCCCAGCTGGACGTGCCTGGAACACTTCCCATGGGAGGTGCCCAGGGGGCATCATTACCAGATGCCCGTACCACCTCAACTGGTTGGCTGGTTATCTAGTTCTTTTGGTCATGACCCACCCTTTATGACAATATGTGAGGATAGGAATGTAATTTTCCCGGTAGATCGAGAGCTTTGTCTTCAGGCTAAGTTCTTTTCATCACAACAGTGCGTTAAAGTGATTGTAATATCGCTCCTGCTCCAAATCTCCAGCCAATCTCCCGCTCCGATGTCCAAGACCCAGAGGTACTTGAACTCCTTCACTTGGGGTAAGGACTCATTCCCTACCAGGAGTAGGCACTCCATTGGTCTCCTGCTGAGAACCATGGCCTCAGATTTAGCAGTACAAAACCATATGGATAGACAAAGTTTTGTGGTTACACACCTCAGTAATCAAAGTCTCCTCCATTCTATCTTGCCTAAGTAAACTACAATCAATTGCAGCCCTGTGGGGTCAACCATACACACACGTCTTTGCTTTTGGTTGTGGCTGCGAATTCAGTGGTCAAAGTTCACCTATTTTGAACTTTAGATGACGCAAAGATGCAACATTACTTTGCCACAGGAAGCAAATGTTTTATTCGCCTCTTCGCCCGCATCAAATTAAACTGAACCGAAGGTGAATATTGGCTGCTGTTATTTTCACGTATGTGTGACCATATCCTTATGCTACAGCTCTCTTTGGTGTACATGGTCATTATTTGGAAAATAATACATCTGGTTGTTTTTTCCTGCACATGCAGTCAAACATGCCATGATTGTGACTGAGTTTATGGAGAATGGAGCACTGGACAAGTATCTTAGGGTAAGTTGATCCCACATTCCAGTCAACTTTAACAACTACCATTAATGTGTCAGTTATAGATATCTACACATTTGCATTATTATATATTTCAGATGTACCTTTTAAACTATATAGGATGGCTATTATGAAACACACCTCATAAGCATGAAGCCTGTACTGGATTTTAACAGTGATTAAAAATATACTGGGATACTGGAAGTAATGTAGTAGTGGTGAAAATGTGTGGATGAAAATATTTCAGATAAAACACAAAAATGTGCAGTTACATCTTGCGAACAGAGTGGCCACCAATTCACCAAGACATTCTCTCGGCTTGTAACATTACGTCTTGCGTATGAATAAGGGTGTGCTTTCTTGGCAGGACCACGATGGCGAGATGTCCTCCTTCCAGCTTGTCAGCATGCTACGAGGCATCGCTGCAGGCATGAAGTACCTCTCAGACATGAACTACGTTCACCGTGACCTGGCTGCCCGCAACATCCTGGTCAATTATAACCTGGAGTGCAAAGTGTCCGATTTTGGCTTGTCCCGGGTGCTGGAGGACGAGCCAGAGGGAACGTACACCACAAGTGTGAGTTGTCTAACTTGTCTTCTGGTTGTCATCCTTTTACTGGGGCCAACTCGTGTTGTGCTGGTTAGCATTCCCTATGTTTAAATGCTTCTTACACTAACTATTAACAGTTGTTGTTGTACCCGCATGGCCTTTGTTGGTCTTCATGATGATTTTTTTGAATGATCGTGATTATTTCTGGAGAGATCAGAGTGCAGCATATGAATTGCTTTTGGCATGCTATTGTCTTTGCTGGTGCTACCCTGTACTTATGCATATAGATGTAATCACCCATCATTCAATGCTTTCCAAGTCCTCCGTTTCCACATTAACCACTCTTGCAAAGCTCTCTGACACTCCCAGCTCATATTTTCTTGCCGCAAATGTGGCATATTGCTTCCTCAAAATAAAACTAGGCAGTGCTGACGGTAGCTAGCCGACACCGTGGAAAGCCTCCCAGTATTCTGGAATGACATTACTGTGGTACATGTTACAGCCCTGTTGCTAACTTTACATGTTTTTTACAATATCGTGAACAGGGTGGGAAGATTCCCATTCGCTGGACGGCACCAGAGGCCATCACTTACAGGAAATTCACCTCAGCTAGCGACGTATGGAGCTTTGGAATCGTCATGTGGGAGGTCATGGCCTTTGGGGAGCGGCCTTACTGGGACATGAGCAACCATGAGGTAATAGCACTGGATTATGTTATTTGGCATTTCATTGGACGTTTTGTTGTCATACAGTATGTGTGCAGCAAATGTTAGCCAAACATATCTATAGCCTAGCTATGAAGGGTCAGTGCTAATGTTAAAGGTCCACTTGTGGTAGATGTTTTGAACTCCCCTTGTGGCTGAAAGCAGGATTACAGAAGCACTGGTTAGAACTCAAACAGAGCATGTCTCTTGAGTGCCAGGCGGCTGGCATTCTCTCTACCCGTCCCACTACAGCTCTGCTAGGCTTACACCATTCTCTACCCCTTCCCTCACAGCCGCATGCACAGCTGGGGTGGAAATGTGGGATCCTTTAATGCAATCTTGAAGTACCAAAAATCCCACTCTTAGTTACATTTACTGTAATTTATTGACAAACTCATCGTTGCAGGTGATGAAAGCTATCAACGAAGCGTTCCGACTGCCCGCACCCATGGACTGTCCCTCGGCAGTCTACCAGCTCATGTTACAGTGTTGGCTGCAGGATCGCTTCAAGAGACCCCGCTTCCCCGACATCGTCAGTCTGCTGGACAAGCTTCTTCGAAGCCCCGACTCTCTTAAGCCCATCGCAGACTTTGACCCACGGTGAGATTTATTTATTAACTAATTACACCACAAAGAGGATACATCTGACATCTTGAACTCTTTATGGCGGAGGCAAGTGTAGGCCTATCTTAATGGGAAACGTCTGGTAGCCTCTAGCCTTCCTTTTGGTATGGCTGCTAGCTAAATCTAGAGTGAAGCATTGCATTTAAGGTGTCTGCTGTGTGGCTGTGTGTGTGTGTGTGTGTGTGTGTGTGTGTAAGTATGTGTGAGCTTTAACATGTTTGAAATGGTGTGAATGGAAAAAGGGGTGACAGTTCATGTCTTATTCAGTCCGAACAGCACCAACTGGTTTTTATCACGCGGTAATTACTGCCTTCTCTTGCCTCCTTTGTTGTGAGAAAGCCTGTTGATGATTATCATTTGGATCTACTTTCTTCCTTTCAGCGTATCCATCCGTCTGCCCAGCACTAGCGGATCAGATGGATCTCCTTTCAGGTCGGTATCAGAGTGGCTGGAGTCCATCAAAATGAGCCAATACAATGAGAACTTCACCTGCGCCGGGATTGTTACCATGGACCAGGTCTTGCAAATGAAGAATGAGTAAGGAACTCATTTAACCTTTTCATCAAGATATAGTTCAGGGACGGAATTAAGTATAGCATATCTGTATAGTATATAAAGTATATAGTATATCTGCTTTTATGTATTTAGTGGGATTTCTGTCTTTAAAAAATTGGCTAGCACAAAACATATCAGAGATGGAAATGTTTTACAAAATGTTCCAGTCAACATAACATATTGTGATTATCATCCCAGTTGGGTCATCAGATCGAGAATAAAAGAACCAAGAGGGCCATTTAGTGAAATGAGAAAAATGGCTAGTCAAACATATAATATAAGAGCTTCAAGCAATAATGAATTCCAGAAATGTTCCCTATTTACACAAACTGTAAAAAGAATCACCCCTCTCACCACTGTCAGGCATAGTATATTTAACAATGTTGGCACGTGCATTTTTGGGAAGCTAGGCTGTTTCTGAAGCAAGATGACAAACCCTTTTGAAGTTTGTGTCACGTTGAATGGTGAGATTTTGTCGGCTTTGCATCTCCATCTTAAGTCATCTGGTAGCAGTTTTAGAAAACCAGCAGCTATTTACAACCCACCCTCTGGCTGCCAGACAGAAGTGATTCATGCTTGACTGGGAGAATCTTTGTTAAATAATTAAGCCTCCAATTAAGGCTTTGACTGGGGATTATGGACTATGTTTTACTACCCTTTAATATAAAAGATAAATTCAAACCTATACTTCACCTAGCCTTGGTGCTTTGCTGAGACAAAGTCATTTAGAAAGCAGCTATTTATCACATTAGATAAGTTGCTAGCTAGCTAGCTAAATTGAAGGTTGAAGCTGTGGTGATTCAGAATGGTCGGAAAATTGTGTGGATTTAATTACTGGTCTCTCTTTTACAGAGATATCAAGAACATTGGCGTGAGGCTGCCCGGTCACTTGAAGAGAATTGCCTATAGCATCCTGGGTCTGAAAGACCAGACCAGCACCCTGAGTGTGTTTGCAGTGTGATCCCGAAAACGAAGGGATTCTAAGTCATCTATCTGCTCTCAGACTGAACTCTCAACAACATTTGAGTGGAGCTGGGGGAATGGCGTTTGGTTGGTAGAACCAGATGACAGACGTCAACACCACAGGCCAAAGCAGTCTGACTTACTGTACATTCATGTTCTGAGATTTGTAACAAAGTTGCTCATTTTATCCAAATGGAAACACAGAAACTTTCCAGCAATCGATGTGTTGAGTAGATTGTATATATTTATATATATATAAATATTTGTATATATTATCCATATCTTCTGTACAGTCATTGCCAATTCATATTTTTTCATTTGCATTCCTTTTCCAATCTAAATAGCTTGAGCTTCAGTGCTCGTGCCCACTGGTTGTTGTTTAGAGTATCAAGCAAATAATATGGAACACAGTTGGCTTTATGTCAGGAGTAGGCTCCAGTATTGTCTGTGGTTGGTGCTGATGTCATGGCGTCGTCCTTTAATTGGCACTTTGGACCATTTCCTCTTCGACCACTGAGGATAAATAATGGAAAGAGCTATCATAGGCTTGTGCTGTCCTGACGAGAGACAGAACTGTATAGGTGTTTGACTGAACTGAATTGAGTTGAGTGGTGTTTATTGGCTTGTCTGCCTGCCACTGGCTATTATTAAGCTATTATCATACAATGCATATAATTATATTAAATATCATGATGTATGCAGAAGGTACAGTTAACTGACACTTTTAGGTGATTACCAAAAGCATTGGGATCACTTCTAATGTAGCACTTGAGTAAAAATCATAGTCTTGTGTTGCTGAAATGTAGATGTCAGTGATCATTTCTCTATTTCTTTTACTGACAAAAAATTTAACTGAGCAGCATGTTTAAAAAAAATTGCTTATTTAAAATCAAATTTCATGTAATTTAATTTGAAATTTCAAATGTGAAACTTCAATGTATTGCTAGCAGGTAAGCAATTATTAGACAAGGTTGACCCAACTAATATTGTCAAACGTAGTAGTATAATAATGATATTTAAAATTCAATAACTGTGTTATTGATTTTTATACTTGAGCAAATGTAAGTTTTGTTTGCAATTTCAATGTTAAGTTTTGTTTTACAAATACCAAACTGACAATAATTGTGTACATTTTTTTTGGGTTATACATGCTGTATCTGTATGGTTTTGAGTTCTTATTATGGGATAAAACTACATGCTTTGACTATTAAGCTTTGTTTAAACCTCTAGTTGTTCCCTGCAATCACATTTTAAGTGCCTGTTTATGAAACCGCAGTGTGGGTTATCTTCAGTTAACTACAGCACACCAATGCAGTGGTTAATGTGTGCAGTGAACAGGGTTTCCCCCAAATGTGCTTAATGAATGACTGCAACTGTTTTTTACTTGTCTACACCTTCCTTCACTTGAATTTTTGCTTTATTTTATTTCTAATGTATCAAAGAATGTTTTTGTAGTTGGTAGATCCATCTTTGGAAAAGGGGTTTGTTGTGTAATTACTGTTTTGCAGTTGCTTTTCATGGATGTTTAAATTTTTGTGGAATTTTAAATCACTGTGTTCAATTTATGTTACTTTAATCCAAGTGATGTCATCCAAAGGATGTCGCCTACTGTCTTCAGATATTTTGGGAGTTCCTTCATCAAAAAGAAAATTCCTTCTTTTTTCCTTTTGGCCTATTGTTTTATACTGTATTTAATAGTCTTATTTATTTTTTTGTTTTATTTATTTGCTGCAAGGAGCTGGGATTTATAATTGAAGGTTATTTTCTCAGTCACAATAAAACACTCAAATGTTAAACGTTGTCTTTAAGCCCTGAACAAAATTGGATGTTTTAAAACTTAATATTGCAGAGATAGAACATTCATATCAAAACATTTTATATGGGCCTAACAGGTATTTATTATCAGAGTGACTGCTATTACCCACCAAAACATCACCGCTGCACTCACAAACGCATAGAGTAGTGAATGACTAAAGGATAACTCCTATGTGATTTCGGCATTTAGCTGGAGTCAAACGTGGTGTTGTTTGTCATAATGCAGTGTTTTACATAGACTATATATAAGGAAAACTAGATGTCATTTAAATCCTCTATTGACAGGGGAATTAAACAAGTCCAGACCCGGTCAGCCAATTCATTTGGCAAAACCTACATTAACCCAGCCCTTTTCCATGAGATAATTTACTATGACCTTGCATTCGCAGATACGGGACCCTGGGGCCTTCCATTTAGAATATTATCAGCATAGGTTGACTGATGCATGTAAAAAAGTCTTTATTGCATTCCATAGATATGAGTAGCACATAAGAAAGAGGAATGTCAATATTTAGATAGATAATTATTATATGGGTCAACAAGAAAAAAACTCCAGTTAGACAGAACATGGGAACAGTGATCTTGAATAAGAACATAATGTCTTCTGTTATGAAGGACTTTGCAAATGTATTCAGCCCCTCTAGAAACATTTTTTTGTTGCGATATATTTTTTGTAAACAACACACAAAAAATTGTCCGTTTTGATTTTAACCAACTGCCTTCATTGTATAATTAGCTGAATGGAGTATATTTGTGAGTAGAAGTCTGACATGGTCTTTCAAAGCTTTTCAGCTTCGTAGACAGGATGAAGTTACAGCACTAATCACTGCATCCCGACTCTAAACCTTCCCCTAGAGTACCATTTAATCCAGTATTAAATAATAATGAAAAAAACATGGCATAGTTTATACGCTTTCTAAATAATTATAATAATAAAAAACAAGCGGCCAAACTGTAAAGATATAAAGCAGCAGTCCATGTTGCCAAAAAATTATAT
>JAODOY010022378.1:0-24433 GCA_025399855.1 Forbesichthys papilliferus
AATTATAGTGTTTCCACTCTCTCTCTCTCTCTCTCTCTCTCTCTCTCTCTCTCTCTCTCTCTCTCCTGCTGTTCTCCAAACACAGATAAAAGAAGAAATAAGGACAGATGACAAAACAATAACTGAGCTCACTGGTTAACATGTCCCACAGAACGAATAGGCTTGTAATTAATTGCTGGTTATAATTGCTAATTGGCCATGTGATTGACACAATTGACAAGGATGGATTAATACAATCTTAGCCTTGTGTACGCACACACACACACACGCACACACACACACACCTGCCACGGGCTCTCTAGTATAGCCCATACAACAACCATAGCATTATTTACACAACCAGGCTGTCTACACAAATATGTGTGTCTCTTTGCAAATGCTCTTCTTCTGTGATCTTCCCTTGCTCATGGAGTCAGGTTGTGTTCATTATACAGTACGTCTTGCTGTGACATGACAGCCCGTATTTGCTCGGGGAACCTGCATTAATCGTTCGCTTTGGGAAAGCAACCAGATGCCAGGCTAAAAATAGCTGGCTTTTGCCGTCTCAATGTAATTATTATCACAATAATCTGCTCCTCCATAACACACAGTGTGTCATGTTTGACAGTTTAACAAACGATGGAATACAATAAAAACATGCACAATGAATTTACAAAATGTTTGAGGTATGAAATGTAAACTATTATACTACATCATTTGACATACAAAACGTTTTCCTTTGTTGTGGCTATAACTCATTGTATTTATTAATACAGTATACGTATACAATATCATTATTCTGTATAATGTCCTTATGAGTGACGGTCATTGTGTTATAGTCCTCTTGGTTACTTAATTACCAACACCAGAAAGCCTGTTTAACTCACACTACAACATAATACATGTCCACCAAAACCTTACAAAGTTATACAATATACAATTTAGCACACACAGTTGCTGAAAGTCAAACACGAGTTTTCTAACTGCTATCAAATTATAGGAGAAGTGATCACAGAGAGAACATATACCGTATGTGCATGTGTGTAATGTGCGCGGGTTGATGTCAGTATCTACGCTTTATCCTTTTGTGATTAAAAGTCTTCTTGGCAGGCATTTGCTCAGCCCCCCGAAAGACTTCCTGAATACATTAATACATTATTGTCATTTACAAGAAACAAACAATGCAATTATACAGAGAGTAGGAATAACAGGCCTATAGCAAGGCTGGGACTGCATTTTTTGGTGTGTCCAGACACACTCACGCGCACACACACACACACACACACACACACACACAAGTGCGCACGTTCAAATGTGCACACGCGCACACACACTTCAATCATTAGATTGTGGGAAAAGGACAAAGCACTACACATGGTTGTTCTCCACTTACTGCTGTTTGTGTCCTGATAAGCTGCCAGCCTGCTCTCGATTTTAAAGACTTCATTAGTAAAGGTGAACCAAAGTAGGCCAGGTTGTGGGGTTCAAAGCAGCAGCAGCAGCAGCTAGCCACTGGAGCCAGAGCACCAGTGGCTAATGTAACATTACACACTGCAAATGTTCTCAAGGTTAAAGTTAAAGGCAAATGTGTGTTGCTGTCTGCATTAGAAATAGCCTATACATTAAAACCAAGCCATCATCTTATACTGTATTTTTAAACAATAGTTTTTAAAGAACACAATGGGACGTTGGTAGTAAAGCTACAGTTTATTTCTTGACTACAGCTAGTCAGCGATATTTAACAGCCATTGCTGTTGACACTGTAAAAGTCGAGATTACTGTTGTTTACTGTGCAGAACGATTGTTAATGAGAAAGCACAACATGTACATATCATATTTACAGTTTGTAATAGTGTAGCAGCAAAACATCTATTAGTGAATAGGCTGAAACTCAATGATGCTTTAAAATGTCAGTAAATTCATGTCATGTCAGTTGCACATTGGCAAGTACATGGTTAATTATGTACACCCAACAGCATCTTCTATTGTTACACGTAATATAAGAATACTGACTTATTCAAGCATTCAGCTCTGTACAATTCTAGAGAATCAGTTTATTCCTTCAAATAGCTAGGAAGAAACCAAATGTAGGATGTCTACCCTTGAAATTCCATTAGGCAAAATGATAGATATGAGTAGAATGTCACATAGAGTTGTCTGAGAGGTTGTAATTGCTGATTAGATTTCAGGCCTACACTGTATCATATTAAATAACAATTTTAGCTTTATTGTGCTGGCTGTAAAAGAAAAATAAATTGCCAAATATAAATGAATACCTCTGTCTTTGCAGCAGACACAGCCAGCTACTGTGCAACAGAATGTAAGTATCCTATAAGGGACTGGGAGAAGGAGCGTAAGCAGAGAATTTTGAGGTTACAGAGACGTGATGGTTTGAGTTTGACTTGATTTTGACCTGCTAGATACTGAAGGTCATTTATTTTTTATAGCTGGCTTGAAAGACTGATCTCACTGTAGTATGGGACACGTAGAAATCATTGTTACGACATTCATTGCAGTTATTAAGCCGTAAAGTAATGTTACGTATTATTGTGTGCTATTGCGTCCATTAGACCTTTCGCCAGAAGTGAGTTAGCCATGCCCATGGGTGGGTCTGTGTTGGACAGCTAACCTACATGGCTCTGAGCTGACCAACAGCAGAGACGACTTTGATAACATCCATACGTTCAACATTGTGTCAACAATAATAGGAGCAAACAGCAGGATTGAGCTAGCCGATGGTTTCAGTTTCATACAAAGAAAAAGTTTACCTGATTCAACTGAATGGGTTTTTAGAAGCCTGATAACGACCCATTCATTAGAATCAGGTGTGTTGGAGCAGGGATACATCTAAAACATGCAGGGCTGTGTCTCCAGGACCAGGGTAAGCCACCCCTGCTCTCATTCCGGTAGGCCTACATTTCCATCGCAAACAACTGTGTTTCAGTTGACCTGATTCTTGTTTATTCGACACACTGTGGCGCATAGCAACATCTCAGCCCTCTGATGTTTGGCATGAATTAACCCTTCAATAATGACAGATAATGAATGAGGTGTGTGACTTAAAGGCAGGGTCAGTTATTCTCGAGAAGGCTTGCTAACTTTGAGCTCCAATAAAAACAATATCCCTCCACAGCACCTCCCCGCACATTGAAACCCATTGTGAAGCAAAGCACTGTACTATGGATTTGTTGTTGTGAGCGGTGTTCGCCAGTTTGCTTATCTTCCTATTTACGCAGCCAAGGATGTGTAGGAGTGTCATATCATTTTTTCAGCACAAACAGAACGGTAAGCTCGTGAAATGCGAGGAAATAAGTGGTGAATTTGACAAAAAGTGTATTAGCTTACAATAGCTGACTATACTGTACCGTTAAGTCTTCTTTTACAAGAACATAGCCTACTCCTAACTAGTCTACAGCGCTGATTTCCTCATATAATGGTATGAGAAACAATGGAAGTCATTGGCGTATGAAAACCCAAATCCATTCTGGTGCATGAACAATGGATTATCTTTTTCCGGAAGTCAGCGTGAAAACTTAATTTTGAGGTAAGGAAGCTTTACACTTGATGGTTTAACAAAAGTTCACTTCAGCTTTAAATAACATATCAACACTGTCTCCCACAAGAGAGTCTGGAAACTGAACACTGCTTTGGGATCAGGCTAAATGCGGAACAGTCTTATTCCATCTTAGCCTCTCTGCAATCGGGGACGTGTAACATCCAGTTTGCCTGCACCTCTGGGAGCTGTGTCTAAAATAACTGATCAGGTAACATTATAGTGTGACGTCTTACAGTCATGCAAGGGCAAGGGCAAGAACAAAGGACGTTCTGTTGCAATATATCAATAAAGTTGGACATTTTTTTATCAATTACCTAGTATATATTTTTAGTTCAATGAAAACGATGCTGGATTTCAGTACATTTGTAAAACGTATTAACAAAATGTGTTACAACAACAACAATTATTTTGTGAGAGTTGGTTTAGCTAGTTTAGCTACTTCCTGTCAACGGCCTAACCCTACTGTGTTAGAATGCATTGTGTATGTGACACAATAAAGACTCTCCAGACGTCTGTTTTTCAAAAGCAAGCGGCGTGTTACAACAGCAATTTCTGTTACATCTATTTACGGCACATTGCATTATTCATTTCCACCGTGTAGTCTAGGACCAAACAATCATTCAGATGATAGGATGTTGTTGTGTTGGTGACATCCTCATTTAGTTTCCACTTGTACAGCAGAAGCTTTGGATCGTTTTTCCAAAGACACCACAAAGAACTCTCTTGTGAATTGCTCCAAATTAGTTAGAAATGTAAAAATTTGGGGGGGAAATTGGAAGGATATTGTGGCCAACTGCAGGGGGAAAACAGGTTGTGGTTGCAATAGCAATAGCCTCATGATAGTCACATGATTACACTGCAGAACATCTGGTTTCATAGTCTATGTAAATAAAGTTCATGCAAGAGATTATCTTTTTGTGGGCAAATCATATTTTCTAGAGAGTTTTAGAGCGCAAAAGGAGAGAGGAAGATGCTAACAATGGTTACAGAAATAAGGTTGGCAATGACCAAATGACAAGAATGTGATGTGACAGCTCAGCGGCTTAAAGAGATGCCAGACGTCTAACCCTTAAATAATACAATTTAGATGGAAAAGACTCTCAACATTCCCATCCATTTACCAAAATCACACCCTGTTACAGAAGATAAAGTCCTCAACTGTGCACGAGCCATCTCCCATCAACCGGCGAAAAAATAGCAAGCGTTGAGGCACTACTAGCACACACATGCGCACGCACGCGCACGCGCACGGCATTCACACTCGCACATACACACGAAGCGAACAGCTTTTCTCTGACACATACTGTGGCGTGCCTTCAGCCAGCAGACAGATCCTGAGGCTAAACATTATGGCTGAGCTGCACCAACAGTGAACATGCCAAACAAACATGCAGATATAACCAACACATCAAGGAAGCCTCCTCATTATAATAACCATACTAATAATAATATTATTATTATTAATAATATTAAAATCTATAGGTTTTACAGTAATTAATGGGCGACAATCAGCAGCAATTCCAGCCATTTTTCCAAATAATCTGCTCAGATCGCATCAGGGCACAGGTGAGTGTATTGTGTGTCATACACATCTCTGCGAATGAGAGACAAGTGATGTCACGACACAGCCCACCAGCAGGTGCGTGCGCGTGTGTGTGTGGACAGCCTGGTAGTGTAAACAATGTTATGGTGGGCCACACGGTGGCCCAGTGGAGAGCACTGTGGCCTCACAGCAAGGAGGACATGTGTTTGAACCCTGGTCATCTTTCTGTGTGGAGTTTGCATGTTCTCCCTGTGTCTGTGTGGGTTTCCTCTGGGTGAGGCCTGTCAGTGTCTCTCTCCAGTCAGTGTCATGTGACCAGTGGCAACAATGTGACCAGTGGCAACATGTGTATGTGACCACAAAAGCACCTCTGTCTATGGTGTGGTATGGGCTATGGTCCAGAACCAGTGGCAGGAGATCCATCTCCATAGCTCCTCCAGAGAAAATATAATTCAACAGAAAGGATTCAATGGATGGAACTTCCGCATTTTATTTTTGTAAGGAAGGGGGTGACATTTCACCCTTTATACAGACCAAAACGACCCAGCGGTGACTTGCTGCACAGATTTCACCACTGTATTGCCCGTTATTTCTCTCTGGGGACGTTAGTGGGTATTTTGAGTATGTAACATTAATTCCCAAGGACCTATATCAATCAGAGGCCACAACAGTATTTCTGCAGTAAATAGTTTTGGGGTAAATTGACTTTGTATCAGCCAATGCATAGCAGACGTAGCTGTCTACGTCAGCCTCTACAGCAAAATGCCGTTGGTGACTCGCCCACTTAAGAGACCAGAAGCTCTCCATTTTGGCGCCATTAAAATGCATTACAACGTTACGCACACACACACACACACACACACACACACACACACACACACACACACACACACACACACGCACGCAAGCATGCGCATGCACGCACATACACACACACACAGTATATACAAACACACGTCTTCTCATGTCACTACACCGACTTTTAAATGAGCTCTGGGAATCACCATGGTAACTATCAACCCCCCCAACACATCGAGCTCCACTAGTCATTTCCAAATTCTGTGCTGCCTCAAGGTCACTGCTGTCCATGGTCAGACACAGAGAGAGAGTAAGGGAGGGAGAGAGAGAGAGAGAGAGAGAGAGAGAGAGAGAGAGAGAGAGAGAGAGAGAGATAGAGGGTAGGAGGGAGAGAGAGAGAGAGATAGAGGGAGAGTCAGGAAATCTCTCCAAGACCAAAGGTGTGGTCCTTACAGTAGCAATTGATAACAGTATTCGTAAACACAGCTTAATGTAATCCATTTTACATAAAAATGTTTACAAGGGGGTGATGTGACTTAGCCTATTTCAACAGCAGCATCTACAATGAATTATTTTGCATTTATATTCAGTTTTGTTTGGATCAAATACAGTACATTTTCCTTACCTTAATTAATTAATGCACGCCAGGTTCATGCCAGGAATCTGCTTTTAACCTTTTGCTTTGACAGCTCTGGGCATGGTCACACAACTGAAATAGAACACGGAGCTTGTTGGAAATAGCCAGTGAGGTTTGGAGGATGACCAACGCCATTCTCACCTGTGGCGGTCAACACCTCTGAGGGCAGTTTGAGCTCATGCATTCAGGGCACTGCATAAAGCCTAAATGTCTACATGTAGTTCCCTGAGAGACATTGCCCGATACTCACCGTCTCCACCTACAAATAGACCAACCTTTTGTAGCAGTCCCTCGTACAGTTTCGCTCACCCTACCGCCGTGTCTCCCTGTTATCTCTCGCTTTATCTGGGACAGGGGGAGGTTTCGGACCGTGAAACACCTCCCCAGAGCTCAGAGCTCACGGAGTTCCTTACCCTGACTGGTCTCCTTACATCTTCTCATTAATAAACGTAACTCCATTCTGTTCAAGTGAAGGCACATTCTGTACTAGTCTGCTACAAGAACTATGGGATTATTCAAGGCCACTGCTAACTTTCAGGCGATTGTTGTTATTTTTTAACATTTTAGTCGTCACGGTAAAAAACTGTCTCCATTAAAACTGGGTTCTTCAAAGGAGGCCGCAGCCGGTCAGCAAGGGTCAATGCCGGCCCAACTTGGGAGCAACACAGCCACGCCACACATCTCGTCTTACCGTACTGCGCCAGTAAGGGTGTATGTTGTTTCATAGGGTGGGGGGAAGATTATATGAGAGATAAAGTGCAGGCCACAGAGGAAAGAAAGGCTAGAAGGACACAGGGAACACAAGCAAAGAGTTTGGTGGGAGTTTATGGGCTGAAAAAAAATACCTTTAATCAGAAGTTGAACGCCAATCATGCCAGTCCTTTTCTTGGATGCTCTCTTCCACCATGTTGAAATCTGAAGTGGGTTATTTAAAATGATTGCTGTCTGTCGGTCTCACACTGTGCTGGTGCAATTTGGACAAAACATGTGCAAGCTCGCTATTGTGCTGGACAACATTACATTGATTGGTGTGAGGTAGTACCATTACCTACCACTAGGGGAAGCAGGCTGAAATTGCAGTAATCACAGTTCATGCTATTACCATAGAACTATGGTTATTACACACTAGGGAATATCATTGACAGTTAACACAAGGAGGGGAAGGGAACAAATCCATTACCCACATATAAAGTGTACTATTGTAACCAATTAGAAAGTACTGCTGTAGTAATTAATACAGCATTTAAGTTTACATTTCCATAGGAGGCATATAGCCTATGTTGAAAATATGCTTTTGGAATAGATAAATGATTTCACATTTTGGTAGGAGGCTAGTGTGTCCTCTGCTCAGTTTCATACACACATTATTGTGCAAGCTCGCACACATACACATACACATACACACACGCACACGCACACGCACGCACACACACACACACACACACTCACACAGGCAGAATACGTCTGGGATTGCTTTGTGATAGATCCATCTTCCAATTGCTTAACCATTATTCGTCATGGAGCTATAACAGTGTTATTTCATGGGTGTGTGTCCCCAATAAAAAAAAAAACGTCTGACAGATATAGGAAAACATTTCCTAGATCCATATCGTCGTCTCCAAGGGGTCTTACAGTAGTTCCCAATGTACAGTGTATGACACTGTGTCCATGCTATATTCTATAGAACAGTGCTGATACTGTGATGTTTGTCCCATCAAATTAAAGAACATGGCTGGACTAAAAGTCTACACAAATTGCTGATCAAAATATTTTATTTGGGTCAAGTGCAAAGGTTTGATTTCGGCTGCTGGACATTGCAGCCAGTAGGTCAGAACGTCTTTTTGAGTATGTTTGCGCGACAATGAACTGATTAGCTTAATTAGCTCAGCGCTCCACAGAAAATGTGGTCAATGCAAACCAAGCCATAAGTAGCCACGGGACACATCTCCATAAAGCGGGACATGTAATGTAATGTACATCTACCAGTGGATGATTACAGTTAAACAAATTCAAATGGGAATGTCCGAAAGTGACAGAGCAGATGATGTGAGGACATACGAGGCTCGTTCAAGGATGAGTGGATCAGGGCGCAGTTGTACGTGCTATGTGGTGGCTTGGTCAAATAACACCAGGGCTCCAAGGTCAGGTCAGGCCCTACTGTAGGCTGTACACCACGGCTCCAAGGTCAGGTCAAGGCCCTACCGTAGGCTGTACACCACGGCCATAAGGTCAGGTCAAGGCCCTACCGTAGGCTGTACACCACAGCTCCAAGGTCAGGTCAGGGCCCTACCGTAGGCTGTACACCACGGCTCCAAGGTCAGGTCAGGCCCTACCGTAGGCTGTACACCACGGCTCCAAGGTCAGGTCAGGGCCCCTATCTTAAGCTATATCTTCCTGCCCTGACAATAACTTTTCTTACTTTCTTAGGCTCTCAGGCCGAAACTCTGGATAATTCCCCTTACCCAAAACGTATAGATGAACAAATGCATCTATATGCATATTCCTGTACTTGTTGAGAGGGCTTTTATATAAAAAAAAGTATTTGTATCTATACATTTTTCTGCAGACCCCCTTCACAGTAAATGTTAGATATGATAGTAGATTAGATAGTAGATATGAAGAAATCTCTTACGTTAAATTGGGATTTGTAATAATGGCTACATTTTAATCCAGTGAAGTTTGGCACATTTGCTTAGTAATGCAGTGCCACACACATCATATGAAAAGTATTCTAGTGTGTAATTGCAATGTGCAATTGTTGTCCTCCACAGTCTATGCAATTGTCCACTTGCCTGTGTCTTTAAATGCCAGGCCATTTCAAACACAGCATGCATTGAATATCATTAACTCCAGCCATCCAGATCGCATAACAAAAACAAAATAGGTTACCAGTAAAACTCTCAGAAGGTTAACCACAGATTAACAGCGGTTCCAACAATAGCTTCAGGCGCGCACCTCTTTCTGCCCAGCCACGGTTCACACCTGTTGTTACTACGGCGACATGAGAAGTGCTGAGTCAGAGCCAAGTTGCCAAGTGCATATTTATATGTTGTGGACGATGCCGCGTGGCGCTTACATTTCAGAGCTGTGACAGGCCGTCAGCTGTCACGGCAACAGGCGGTGCCGTTTGCTATTGTTGTGGGAATTTCAGGTTAACACTGGAGCAACGTGGCACGGCAGCAGGTCGCTGAATTTAAGCCCCACCTCCGTAATCACCCGCATTTGGACGGGGCGAAAGAAAAGCCCATTAAAGACGACCCTTTGTAGCAGAGGAATGTGCCTCTCAAACGGCCAAGGTCGTGCCATTAACAGTGGCAGTGCCTGGCAGTAAAGAGTTAAACAGTTCACAGACAAAACACCTTTTGATGAAAGGTGTTTTGTCCATTCTACCTACACTACTTTCAAGTATTTTCCTCATAAATGCCTCTCTCTGCAACTGCAACTGTTAGCCACACTGCGCGACGGCTATACCCTTTTATATGCCATTCTAAAATAGGGTTTTTATAAATAACTTTACACACACACACACACACACACCTCAGAACAATGTTACCGTGCACTCTAAAGGACATCAATCCCACGAGGAAGGACGACACTCGCTAAAGAGACAATTTCCTTGAAGGAAAAGATTCATATCGCTGCAAATTGAGTTGGATTTGGAATACATTATCATCATTTAATTTCAATTCTTTCGAGCACCACTATAAATCCGTTACCACTTCAGCCCAGGGCATGAATGAAGATATGAGGGTATACAACCTTTTTTCCATTGGATTGCAGAAATTACATTTTAAACAACCCTATCAAATACAATTGGCAAAATACTATTTTGTATTTCAAATACATGTATAAAAAAAAACTGCCCATCCCTGACCGAAATGATGGCTGAAAGGAAATTGTGGATGAATTACTTCCAAATGACAACACAACTGACTAATGGAAACCAAAGTGTTACTACAGTGTTAACATTTTAAACTGACTTTGTTTGTAGTGTGGGTATACGTATTCAAACAATATCGCTGTTTGCTTTGCTATTCACAAGTTGTTCTGGCTCCTCTGCACTGAACTGAAAACTGTGATGCCTGAGAATGTTTAAGGCCCAAAACCAGAGCTCACGCTTTCTCCAATGTATTTACTGCATCAAATATAAGTGTGTTTTAACTAAATGTGTCAGGACATTGCACAGTCAAAAACCATAGGGCTTTATTAGGTTTAATGTAGTCCTCACGTTAGTTATATCGCGTTAGCTTGTTCGACAGTCCATGTCCACTGTGTGTATACAGTAATGCATTCATGGTGCTACAGCATTGACCGTGGTTGTAAAGTGTGTGTGTGTGTGTGTGTGTGTGTGTGATGGTATGTATGCATGTTTGGTATAGCTTGTAGAGGCCATGGGGAGGTCAGTGACGTTGGTGTGGTCATGTGACTGCAATCACAGCGGTACAGACCAAGAGGCACACAGATGGTGTCAAGGCGGGGCTCCTCCATGTCAAACTCTGTGGCCCCGTGCACATCCCAGAATGCCTTCACTCATTGGCTTGAGGGAGTATTTTTGATCTGCACCATACTGTACTTATTGTAGTTATATATTAGTGCTTATAGAACATTCGAACTGTATTATATTATACCCTGTTTTACAATGCCATTTATAGAGTGAAAAACCCCTAAAGGAAACACTGGTCGGATTAGAATGAACTACAAAGCTGCTGTTGTGAAAAATGATCATCGCTTTTGTATTGGGCATTAGGAAGATTACATTAGGAAGTGGGTGGGATATAATGGGCCAGTAATTTATCTTGAACTTTGCAGTGCTTCGATTCCTAAAATGTTGCAGGTTTCTATTCGTACACAGGATCTAAAAGCACAATATGCGAAGTACGTACAATCAAGAATGAACTTGTACGGCTTTACCTCAACAATATGTCTTCAAGCCAAAGAGAGCTGTATTTACTTTTGCATAAAAGATACAGACCAACTTATTTTAGAATATTTATGTAGACATATACAGGTATTTACATGGAAGGAATGGTGATTTCCATTCCAAATAACGGTGACTACCTCATAGCGGTTAGAGGCAGATACAACATTCATCAAAGCTGTAGTTACAGTTATACAATATTTTGCCCAAACTCACCAAACTCACACAATTTACTTTCCCAAATATAGTCAGCATTGTCGATTTTGTCATGGGGAAACGCAATGAATAACCCCTCCCTTTAAAATAACCCTGGCTAGGACTGCTCCAGTGCTTGTTTTGATTGTTCCCCTCGCTTAGATATCATTGCTATCATTTGTATTCACATTCAATGTGTTGTTCTGCGTGCCACGTGCTATTTGTAGCTGTGTGAATTTCGGATAATCAGGCCTGCAACGAAGCCTGATTATGAGCGTCGTCCATCTATAAACACTGATTTATCTTTTCCCCTCGGCTAAGTCGCTCTACTAGACGAGTGTAAAAGCGACTTCTAATAGAAAGAGAGTCATGGTCGGAGGCAGGAAGCTTGGCAGAGATTGAATAGTATAATTGCCTGTGTCTAAGGGGGATGTGAACACAAGGGTTCTAGAGAAAAGAGGGTTATATTTACATAGCGGGTAGTGAGTGCAAGTAGACACACCATGGCATTTAAATCTGACACTGCAGCTGGTAGTGAGTGTTCAGGGCTCACGCGCTATGTAATTGTTTTAACTCCCATAAAAGCTTGCCGTTAATGAATGGAAGGGAACGATTTAGCCTATACCACAGCTTAGCCGTTTAATTCTCCATATATTTGACTTGAGCAATTTAAGATGGTGGTTTTCACAATGTGGGCCTGGACAAATTATTTTTAAGAGGTTGTGGGATGATATCAGGGAGGTTGCGTATGACTTACTAAAGTTCTTCCCCAAATGTTTGTGACCTCTTCTCTCTTCTCTATAGTTCTATTCTCTTTATATTCCAAAATAAATACAGTATACATATCCTACTCTGCACTTGAATGATATATTGACGTGGTAGTAGACACAAGACAAGATGCTGTAACTATTCTTCTGATATAATATTGGTTGCTTACAATTGCTGGTGTAAGTCGCCTTGGATAAAAGTGTCTGCCAAATGCCGTAAATGTAAATGATTTAAAAATATTAAAGATTATTTGTATAATGCATGTATATATGCATGCCTTTTGTCAGTGGTTTTCATGGTTAATATAAAAGGTGTTTCAACAAGTTTGTGTTACAGACTATACAGCTCTTCTGATAAGATTATATCAAGGCCTGATTCTGACTGCTCAACTGTAACTGTTTCTGACATACACTTTACACAGACATTGCAGAACATTATATTTTGGAATTAAACACCAAGATAAGGGTTCGCAATCATTCAGTTACCGAATTCATTTGGGATTCCGGCATCCCTGGTGTCTTTTAAATTGAAGGCTCAAAGCTACAGTGGGCATACTGCAATAAGGTTGCATCTCATGCTCTCAGACTTTCAGTCAAACTGGTAAAATGATTCCTTAGCCCCCTTAGTAGATGCTTGTACCCTCTGTGCAATTGAGCCAATTTGCCCCAAATTCAGGACACCATCACATAACCGCAGCCAGTGAATTGGAAGATTGGATGTTTTCCTGTTGAATCATGCTCCACATTAAAGGAAGCGTACAATATATGTATGTGCATGAAGGATCAGAAATTACACGATATGGCCAAATAGTGCGGCCATAATTAATTATGTGTGGTGAACTTACTGTAAACCTTAAAGTGATTTTATATCACTTTCTGCCACTAGATGTCTTACTAGAGCACCAGACAGTTAAATCTACCATGAAACAAAGTAAATTTACTCCAAAACTATTTGCTGCAAACATACTGTTGTGGCCTCAGATTGATACAGGTACTTTGGAACTATTGTAATTTACTCAAAATACCCAGAGATAAATAGTGGGCAATAGTATGGTGAAGTCAGTGGACCTCCCTATTGACTTGCATAGAACGCTGGGTTGTTCTGGTTTACATATAGGATTAATAGCTTAAATGCAGTCCATTGATCCCTTCCAGAGCCATGGAAATTACAGTTACGCCAACGGAACTTTGAAATTGGTTCACAGAGAGGCAAAACCTATGGCAAAATGGTTCCCGGTGTTTGGTGGGCAGTTTGAATATATACAGATATATAACTAAATGTTGTGGCAAATAGTAGTCAATAAATGCATCGATTTACATTTAAAATAAAATGTATAGGGTACTTGTAGTATTTAGACTAACGTCTGGCAACTATTTTGAGGCTCCACGATCCACCATTGCTGTGAAGAAACGGTCCATTGGAGTGAACGGAGATGACGTAACTCTGTTCTTTCCATGGCTCTGAGCCCCCTCCCTGCTTCCAAGCTCTCTGGTGTAACTGGAACACACGCACACACGCACACACACACACACACACCTATACTTACAGATAGATACAGACACTCAGTGGAGACGGAAAGAACCTCAATGAATGCGAGATAGGATAAAGGGAGACGTTGCTAAGGCGTAGCCTGAGAGAAGACTAGTACCCAGTGTCTGTGCCTCTAAAGTCAGCCACATCACATCGTGTTTTGCCTCGAGTCAGACTGCCACACTGTTGAGTAATGTCCTTATCCATCAGCAATTATGGTTGATGTTATTCTGTTGCTGCCATTGGGAGGTCTGTATACGAGAGTGAAATAAACACCTTTGTATAATATTCTTCACATCCGAGCACAGCATTTGCCGCCGCTGAGATGCTCTCAAAGCTCTGTGTAACGTGGTCTGACAAAAAGAGTGGGTGACTTTTTATATTCTTCTTCTTCTTCGCATTGACTGATAGCCAGTTTGAGTGCGAGGCCAGAGGCGGTCGACTGAACCCGTGGTGCGATTAGCTTTCTCAACCTCCTGGGGGGTTTCAATTCCCGGCCCAAGTCGATATCAGGCTGGTGGAGCTGGCATTAGCATAGGTCATTAGGAGGAAACCTTGGCAGGCATGGTGTGTGACCACCATGGCACACTATGGCTGTTTCTCATTACCCAAATGCGTTCTTTTCTGTGCTTGCGTTCTTGCGGACTTGTGAAACGTCATCATTCACAGCCAAGTACTGTTCCAATTCACAAGTCCGCATCTAGCCAAGAACGGATGAAATACCAGGAAGTGTTCTCGATTAACGGTTTTTACCAAGGATGCATCCAGTGGTGACTTGTGTGCATGTACGTGAACTTGTCAGTGGAATATCCCAGAATGCATGCAGAATCAACAAGCGGCAATGGCAGTCGAGAAAACACACAACAATACTAGCTATACTTTTCGAAATACTACTGTTAATGTGTTAAGAAATGCTGTTTTTAGAGTTTTTGAAGCGAGAATATAGCGGTTTTAACTTCAAATCTGTGGTCGTATCTGTATCAAGATAGAGTCTAGTTAAAAATGTGCTACAACAATTTCGTAGATGTGAGGTCTAGCTAACAGACCGGGACAGCCATGATACCTCGCCAGCTAGCAAGCATTCAAACGCATATACAGTTTTGCGCTGATAATACCGGTACCAGTGTTGTCATCCCTAAGTCCAAGGTATTGCACAATAGCCAAGAACGACAGCCAAGAATATGCATCTCAATCTAGATCTGTACTCGCGTTCTTGCAAGACCACATTATCAAAAGGACACTTCAAAAACGTGCCTCTCCAGGAACGTACCTATAGGGTTCTTGGAATTGAGAAACAGTCCTGTTCAGCCGTTCAGCAGTGTGAATTGCACTGGCGCTGAGAAATACACGCACTATATTCAATGTCTCGTGATGAATGTCTCACCGACTTCTGAACTGCATGTGTGTCTGATTCACTCGGCCCTCACTTGTCTATGAGTACTCTCACACTATAATCCCTTGAGGAAAATAACCTGACAGCCACGCTTAGAAATGTATGGAGCTTCAGTTTAGCCTGTTTGTAGGACTTCAAGGGACAAACCTCAAGGAGACAGGATACTGAAGATTTCATGACAGACAGATAGTGAATGCCCCAAATAGAGTGAGTAAAATATTTCGGCATGCCTGTTGTAATTATTGTACATTTAATAATTCTCAAAATAGCCTTTGTCTTTATAACTGTCAAACAGACAGGGTTTAGATTTTTCTGCCCTTCTCATAAATTCTCTGACATGGGGATACTTGGCAGTGAAGGTCAGTAATCCTTTCCCACTACATTGTTCTTTAATTAAGGCGTATTTCAGGTCATTGTCTAATTATCTCATGCCTTTGAAGAATTATCTTGGCATCTGTGCTATTATTACCATTTAAAATTTAAGTTGCAGTCAAAATATTCACTATGAATTAAATAAATCCAAAACAGGATTTCCACAAATGTTTTGTACTACGCTATCAGCTCTGTTCATTTAGTGCTTCACAGTAAGGGACATGACATGGGTTATAAAGCACAATATATATTCGAGGCCTCGCCACGATTCCAGTTTGTTTGGATCAGGGTGGTTACATTAGACCTTTATGTAGGCTCTCCATGTAAATTAAGTCATAACTGCCCAGAGACCGGCGTCAAAAAATACCATTACGCTATGTTCTGCCTTTTTGTAGTTATAGGTCTAATCGATCATATATAGTTTGATGGTTCCAACTCAAGGCAGAGACATATGTGTAACATGGGAATCGATACCAGCAAGCCCCGTTTGCATGCTGGCATGCCACAAACAAGAGCTATTATCTGCCTTATGAGCACAGCTGAAAATATTTTAAGACACAAGAAGAAAACTGATATTGTCATGGCAGCTATCAGTCAGCGCAGATGTGTTGTGGTTTTGCACTTTGAAATTGAGCAGTCAATTATTTGTCTTCGCTCCCTTCTCCCTATGAAAGCAAGACATACACATTTTTCAGCTGTTTTTTCCTTGTAACTTTGTCTGATACTAATTGCCAGCCTGGTTACCCCGCTGATTCAACTGCCTTTCAACCCTGCCCACTGATCAGTAGCCCTGGCTCAAAGAACAGGGCTTTAATGAGGGGCACAGCCTTTTCTGAGACAGAAGCACTGGAAACAGTGAGCTATAAACGGGTAACATTGGTAGGGGCACAGATGGTCACGTAAAAAAAAAAAAAACAGAAAGAAAGCGATATTGTGCAGAGAAACAGAACATTGACTGTCTCAAGACTTGTAATGATGTATTGTGCAATATGTGAACAAATGTGGCAAATTAATGCTGAATGCTGGTGGCAACTTGGCATAAACTGTGGTGGAGGTAATCAGATCATATACTGGATTGAAAGACTCACAAACTGTAAGAACAACAGTATTAGCTGCATTGTGTCTCAAGGGGTGTATTACAATTTTATAAGAGGGCCACTTATTTTGAAGTTAGACACAGCATCTTTTTGTTATTACCGAAAAATAAATAATGAATTAATCTGACTGTTATAACAGCATTGATGATTAAACACAAGCGTGAATGCGTCACAGCTGTAGTTCATTGACTTGAATGTTTTGAATTACAGTGTGCACTGATTTCCATCCAAGACATCACGTATTCCATTCATTGCTGTTTAGAAAGGGCTGTGGTGGTCGTTTGAACCCTTAAGTTGCAGTTTCAGTCTGTGAATGTCATGTTGGACAATATTGCTTCAACGTCTCTCCAGGGTCATTAACGCACAAGGCAGTTGGACTTCATTCTGCGGAGTTATTACCCCGTTACATCTGACAACCTTTTTTTTACCTCGGCAGGAGTGATTGTCGAACTTGCAACTTTCCAATTGCAAACGCATAATCAGAGCTTTAAAAAAAAAAAAAAACACACAGAGGCTTGCAATCCTCAATGCCACGGGAAGGAAAAAAATGTTCACAGCTCATTAGGACCCTATTGCTGTCGTGTCTTGACACATATGGGTATTTTAATTCCCTGAGACATGTGCCCAACTCTAGTGCGTTTCCATTTACATCTGCAGCATTTAGCATTATGCTTTTATCCAAAGTGACTCACAAACAGTACATTTGTCAATAGTAGACGAGATCATCAGCTGTGGTTGTTAAGGTAACAATAGCAACATTCATCAGGGATAATTACAACGTTTACAACATATGTTATCTAATATACACAATAAAATACCAGGAAGTAAATGCTAGAAGCATAAGTACCAACAAAGTGCCAATATTCTACTTAACAAGGAAAGAGAGAAGGTGCGTCTACTGACAGCTTCACACCTACCTTATAAGGTGCATAATGGATTAAGGCAGGCACCGTTATCTGGCAATCACGTTTGTTGGAAAAGCTGGAGCCCCAGTCAAGTTGAATTTGTCAGGTGATTGACCGCTTTGCTTGCTATGATTCAAGAACAGATGGCACAGCTTAATGCTCCTAGGGCAAAACTTGCCTCAGCGGTGTGGGAACAGAGAGAGACACTAAAAATGAAGACTGCAAAATGTCTAGAAGCCTTTCCCCACCAGGTATAAATCATTTAACATAAACATTAGTGCTATATGGCATAACATCGCCCTGCCAAGAGGTTTACTAAAAATAGTGCATATGAGAAACTCTGTATTGAATTATGTATTGAATAGCATACTATGAATTCATTTTTGCTTTGAAGTAGCAAAATGAGTCAAACCTCAATTGACATAGCTATGAATTATTTTGTTGTTGTTAATTGCTTTACCTTATGCATTTGGTCCAATTTACATACAATCCAGACTTTAACCTCAACACAGTCATTTATAGTCTGCCTATATTGAAAGCGGTTCAAGGCTGACATGACTTGGAGTGCACTTTACTACTTCAAGTTGAATAGTTGAATATAGCAACTATATAAGTGCAAAAGGTCTGTGATGTTTCGTGCCTAATTCCAGCAATGCCCCAGCCCATCTTAGATTAAATCTATTGTCAGAACCTCAATCAATATGAAAGTATCTCTTTCCTTATAGTCTCCAGTATTATGTTTTACAAACAACAATGAGGCACACATTTTTGAAATACAGATCAGCTTTAAAGTCGGAGTTATTAATGACTTTTTAATGCCCAAGCCCTGGCGTTGTGCAAACGGTGCCAGAGAATAGTGCTTTCAATAAATCCATTGTCCTTGGGATTGCGCTTCATCTTTTGGAGTGAATGGATAATCATCAATTATTCAAGCATTCAGCCGAGACTAACGATATCTCGCCATGAACCCACATGGCCCGGGCATATCGGGGTCTTTCTTGGCAGCAGGTGAAAGATGAGGAGGGCAAACCTATATCTCACATATCAAGCCATCCATCCACAAATATCTTCTCTCTTCCCCCCCAAACCCGTACCTTAGTGTCGTTCAGCTGTCTCTACCATAACTCCAAGCAGGTTTATATGTATATGTCATACGTACCCTGTTGGCCCAACTGATGTTGATACATGTACTCTAGTGGTGTGCATCGTCTTGACATGTGTTTCTCTGAGTTAGACCTACGCCAAAGGGATAGTTTGTTGTGATTGTTGTCTATATTTTACATCCACCTATGGCATTGTCAACACCAGTAGGCAATATGTATTTCCTATATAGCACATAATGTATAAAACAAGATGTCCTGCAAGTAACACTGAGTAATACATTAAAAGTAAATATATACTGTATATATGAATGAAAAACATTCTTTGAGGTTCAGTGCTGAATGCATAGGCATACAGTACATGCACATTTGCACGCTTGCCTTTGGTCAAGATTTTTCAGTCATATTTTCATGCATATCATGCTGATTAGTACAAACGATGGTCGTGTTGGTCAAGAGTGGAAGATCAGTTTACATTCCTCGTGCAGGTCAATGGTTGTCATACAATGAGGTACGTCTGTGTAATGATGGACACCCGCAATCCATCACTGCCCTCCTCTGAGATGTCACGATTTTCCTTTACGCCAAACACAAACCTTCGCTCTAGTTCGGTTTGATTTTCCTCTAAAAGAATATTGAGGTGATGATGTGAAGCGTTCGGTGAGAGTGAAAGCAAGTGTGTTTTGGTGTGTTCATCACAATGAGTCTGGAAGACAAAAGAAGGAATAGTGTGTATGAGAGAAAGCAATTGGCAGAAGAGAGATTGATTGAGACAGCGACAAAATGAGAGAAAGGAGGAAACAGAGGTATAAAGTGAGAGAGTGGGGGAGTGGGGGAGTGCAGATTGATGGAAAAAGATTTGGAGACGGAGGAATTGACAATGACAATTAAACGCAATAAATTGCATTCACAATTACCACGGGAAGACATCGTAATAAAGGGTCCAATGAGGAACATTAATTAAACTAATTAAACTACAAATCACTCCATATTCACAGGTGTGTAGTAAAACAACAATTAATTACAATTCAATGTCGATCGATTTTGTGATCGTATCATCTGATCTGAGGCCGCATGTTTTAGACACTCGGGTGAAGTGAGGGGAAGAGCTGTCAACTGATCACCATCTGGTGGTGAGTTGGGTCAAGGGGTGGGGGAAGACTCTAGACAGACCTGGTAAGCCCAAACGGGTAGTGTGGGTGAACTGGGAACATCTGGACGAGGCCCCTGCCCATGAGATCTTCAATTCACACCTCTGGCAGAGCTTCTCTTGAATCCCTGTGGAGGTTGGGGACATTGAACCTGAGTGGGTAATGTTCAAAGCTTCCATTGCTGAAGCTGCAGCGGAGAGCTGTGGTCTCAAGGTCCTAGGATCCTCAAGTGTGGTAACCCTCAAACATTGTGGGTCAGGGAAGGCGACTGACTGACGAAGGAGGCCATCCGGGATATGTTATCCAAGACTCCGGAGGCGGTTGCAAGGAACTGACGAGCACGAAGGGCTGCAGCCTCTGCTGTGAAAGAGGCAAAACATTGGGTGTGGGAGAAGTTCTGAGAAGACACGGAGAAAGACGGTGGAAGGAACACGTTAAGGAACTCCTAAATCCAACTAACACACCCTCCATGGTAGAGGCAGAGCTAGAGGCTGATGGGAAATTATCGTCAGGTGGAAGTCACTGAGGTAGTCAAACAATTAGGCAATGGGTAATCCCCGGGGATTGATAAAATCTGTCCAGAAATTCTGCAAGCTCTGAGTGTGGAGGGGATGTCTTGATGACACGCCTCTGTAACATTGCGTGGAAGTCTGAGACAGTGCCCAACTAGCGGCAGACCGTGGTGGTGGGGTCGCTGTTCAAAAAGGGGGACCAGAGAGTGTGTGCCAATTATAGGATGGTATGAAGATTAGCACCAGTAAATCCATGGTTCTCAGCAGGAAACCAATAGAGTGCCTATTCCGGGTAGGGAATGAGTCGTTGCCCCAAGTGAAGGAGTTCTCAGGGTCTTGTTTGCGAGTGAGGGTACATTGTAGCGGGTGATTGGCCAGAGAATCGGAGCAGCGAGAGCGGTATTACAATCACTTTACCGCACCGAGCCAGTTGAGGTGGTACGGTCATCTGATGAGGATGTCCCCTGGGTGCCTCCCCAGGGAGGTGTTCCAAGCACGTCCAGCTGGGAGGAGGCCTCAAGGAAGACCCAGGACTAGGTGGAGAGATTATATCTCCACATTGGCCTGGGAACGCTTCGAGATCCCCCAGTCAGAGCTGGGGGAAGAGAAGTTTGGGGTCCCCTGCTGGAGCTGCTGCCCCCGCGACCCGACTATGGATAAGCGGATGAGGATGGATGGATGGATGGATATAATTCAATAATAATAAATTTAAATGTTGCAGTAGTTTAGTGCTGATTATAATATATAACTGCACATCCTAAAGCGTTGATCGACAGTGACCTCATTTAAATGTTATTGTCCTGTGGATTATTATTTTATTTACTATAAATCCATGAACTAAAATTGCTTTTCCTACAAAAACTGACAAAAGGTTAACAATTTTGATTATATATCAATAAAGTCAAACAAATGTGAAATTGCCATGATGTGGCATTAAGTGCTGAAACACTTTCTTGATATTATTATTGCTTAACTCTAGTTGCTGGCATACAATAAACATAATAATGAGCTGGCATCCAATCTTAGAATTACGCATATAATGGGAGGGGGTTAAAGAGGTGATTATTTAAAGACTGGGTCAGGCACTCTCACGGTCCTCCACTGTGCTGTCGAAATGCACTGTGAAGCAAAGCGCGATGCTACGGCTTTGATGATACGAGCGGTGTTCGCCACTTTGTTTATGTTCCTATGTAGATTGTGTAGATTCTTTTTCCAACACGCACAGAGAACGGCAAGCTATCCAAATGCGAGGAGATATCTGTTGAATTTGACAAAAAGTGCATTATCTTACAATTATCTTGGAATATGCTGACTGTACCTTTAAGGCAGGAGATGGGCAGGAGAGCCCAAGATACAGAGAATGGAAACGGAGGATGGAGCAGTATAGGGTGAGGTCTATTGCAGGCTGCTGGGACTCTACTCATGCATGTGTAGAGTCACTCTCCCTCATTAACTAACACTCTCTTCTCTCTCTCAGTCTGAGACTGTTGCTCACATGACCACGCACGCACACACACACGCACGCACACAGTCACGTAGCTACCAGTCTGACATCTCTGAGCTCAAACAGACACAAAGCTATAATCCGTATAGCATCACTAACCTATACTGTTATACCACCACCTCAATTATCAAGTAAACGATCAAAGTGACATCGAAGGAAAAATATTGGCTTTTATTTTTTTGTTTTGTTCATGCGACTTTAGCAGCCGATCCCGACCTCGTGCCAATCAGTTTCTTGAGCCACAGCTGTTACAGTCGACCAGAGAGGATCAGGTCACTGATTGGCGATGCAACTGAACGTGACTGGCGTGAGCCGTGAACGCAGCTAGCGGTCGTGGCTGTCACCCTGTGTCACATGTGAAGGAGCCATTTGCTTTGCCCCCCACACCACCACCATCAGGTCTAACTGCCGTCTGACTCTCGTTTCCTCAGCCAGACCTCGCTGTCGGTTGCTAGTACAGTCCAGGTCAGCGTTTCTGTCTCCTAGCTGAACCTCACCTAAACAGAGCGTAGCCGTGCAAAGCACGTTCACACGGAAGCACAGACGCTAAAAAATAAATTATTTTGCTTTAGAAATTGTGGAAATTCGGTTGCGGGGTGCAAGAACCCACAGTGACAGCGTGTGCCAAATCCACGGAGGACATTTGGGGAGATTTCCCGTCACGATGTAGAGAGAAAAGACCTACGGTTTCGCTTGATTAACTAAGTCATATTTTTTGTTTTTCTTTTACAATGCATTTAGGATATATTTGCTGTTTGTGTATCACTTAATAATTCATACTGTAATGTATTAATTGAAATATAGGCCACACATCCAAAATACCAGGAGGGACGCTACACAGGCGGACCACCTGACCTCTCTGTGACCTCTGACATAAGTGCAGACATCAACACTATAACATCAGGACTCAGAGCTCTGTGTCTGTGCAAGCGGAGGCCCTCGACGCCCCTTCCTCCCTCTAAGCAGCCTTCCGGCTCGGCATACCGGCTACATGGATGAGCGGGCTCCCAGCGTCGACGGGCACGGACTATATACACTCAATGAAAAACAGGCCGTGGTGATGAACGATGATGTTGCCATGACAACAGGCAGGCTGAGCGTGCAGCCTGGCTCGGGTATCTAGAGGCATGCGGCGGACGGCATCCACACACCGTGTGGGTTTTTAACCTCTTAAGTGGCAGAAAGCAAGCCGAAGTCTCAGATGGCATCATGGGGGAACAGGAATAGCAGGGGTGGTGTTAGGGAGGGGGTGTGGGGAGTCTGTGGAGTCAGGCACTGGGTAAACCTTCTGCCTCACAGAGCGCAGTTCCAAGCACAAACATAGGAAATGAAAAAGATGGTGGGTGGTTATGTGTGTGTGTGTGTTTTCTTCTTCGTGTGTTTGTTGTGGTTACCATTGGGCTCCAGCAACGGCCAACTACAGGGATATGAGAGAGACAAACAGACAGATTAACACCAATGAGAATGCAGACGTGCATGCAATGCACACACATATATCAAGCATTAGGTTGGACGTTATCTTTCAACAGATATATAATGCTCAGATTATTATGGAGAGGAATACATAATTAACCATGGTTAATAAAACATTTGCCACCAGTGTCAGGAATCAGGATTCAGTAACAGAGATAGCACAGGGAGATATTTGCAAACCTGCAGACACTTATTTGATTTGTAACAAATATTGGTTTTTAAAGACATTATTTCCATGCTTTGACATCTGCTGTAGTGCCATTAATAATCTTTCCTATTTTGTATCATGACACTCAACTCTCAAAAGTAGACAGGAATCCTCCCAACAACTCCCACACTGGTTGGCAGTCCATCTGTCACATTGCAACACTCGCCAGTGTTTATAACGGCTGTATTGTACTTTCTCCTCCAAATTAACAGTAAAATTAAAATGTTTTCAGTTGTCTGGTGTTTGGACTGAAATAACGTGGAGTGGATGTGACAAGCTCACGACCCGCTGTGATTATGTTATCGGCGCGTCGCTTGACCAAACGATAAAAAAAGATTAAAAGATTTCGGACTTTCCACCTAAATGTATATAGTTGTTGATTGGTAGCCTAGCCTAAATATAATTTCCACATTACACAAATCCATTGCGCATAAATGCGCAACACGCTGTATATACGCAACAGGTTCTTTTATAGAGTCACGTTTACGCGAGAAGCAAACTAGAGGGTGTGTCGAAAGTAAATCCATATCTTTCGTTGGTTTGGAGGAGAGGATTCATCCATTCCCCTTTAACACCTTGACAAGGCTATCATAAGAGCCCCTGTCGGCTTTTTTCGTCACTCTATTCTCTATTTTTCTTCCTCTCCATCTCCCACACACGTGCACTCTAATTCTTCCTCCCGAGCGCACCGTTTTCTGTCTCTCCCACATACACAGTCTCTACTCTCTTGCTCTCACCCCCCCACCCCCACCACACACACACACACACACACACATTGCTTGCTCTCTCTCTCT
>JAODOY010022389.1:0-22639 GCA_025399855.1 Forbesichthys papilliferus
TGTTTATATATACTGCAGAATTATTATTTGTCATTACTTGACAGAGTAAACGTCCTGTAAATATACAATTAATATATAATGTCACTGGTATTTTATTCATCGATCTGTCTGTGTCTAATTAACACTCATTTAACATTGAAAGAATGTTGGCGATAGAGATGTGTTTTTTACCTTAGTGATTTGCTAGTTTAATATTTTCAGCCCTTAAAGGTGCTCTAATGGCTTTAGAAACTGTAGCCTGTAGCGCCAAGATATATAAATAAATATTTAATTTATTATAACATAATAGGTCACAAAGTCACTTTTCAGTATGTCAGCCATATTAAAGCAGTATATTTATTGCCCAGAGGGGGCATACTATATTCTAGTAATAACAGGGAATATGGAATATCTTGCAATATGCTTTATATATATATATATATATATATAATACACATTATATATATATATATAAAATACACATTATATATATATATCAAGCATGCTAGAATTTAAGCTGTAAATTATATTGCCCAGAGGGGGCAATACCACTCATCAGATACAATGGGGAATGTGTGCATGAGCATGCATTATGGCTTTTTTGTTTTGTGCAAAATGCTAATTCTTAATTCAATATGCTATAGTTCTATGCAAGCAACACACAAATCATAAGGTGTTTTGCCTCTAACAGCAGTTTGCCAGAGAGCATACGCAAATATTATCAATGATACTATTTGCCTCCCTATTGGCCTATTGCCTGTTACACTAGACTGATTGATGTAATTCATAAAGCTTACAATATGTGCCAAACACAATTAACGTCATCGTCTACTTAAATGTAGACACTGCATGGTCTGATAACACTATTAACACTGAAGGGCTCTGCCATCCAAGAACAGATAAAGAAGATCCAATGCTTTACATCTGTGGCACTATAAATGTCATGAACATGCTGAAATGCATCTGTGAAGCGGCGTATATTTGCAAGACTAAAATAGCAATGAGACTATACATTGCAGAACATAAGGCTGCTATCCCAAAACAAAAACCACAGACTACCGTATGCTGTTGTGCGTAATCACATAGAAGTTCAATACGGTTCACCTTCCTCTTTGACATTTGTGGCTAGAAGTCCACATTTAAAAAAGGCAATGCCACTATATGAAGAATAAAACCAACGCATTTTGGCTGTACTCTATAGATACTCTTTAGATACTGTGAATCTGAGGGGATGATGTGCTTATTTTCATTGTTTTCTTTTGGTAACTGCATGTTGTTTTTGTCGTGATATGTAAACGTATACATTTTTATATATTTCGCGTATATGGTTATATAGACATACTGACTTATTAGGTATAGTCAGCTATTGCAAGCTAATTGTAAGTTTATACACTTTTTGTCAAATTCACCAAATATCTCAATGCATTTTTCTATTCTATCATTAATCCGCACGTGTTGAAAAAAGAAAATCTGATACTTCTACACAGCCAAGACCCTTAAATGGAAACAAACGAAATGGCGAACACCACTCGACAACAAAGCGTAGTACTACCAGAGTACTACGCTTTGCTTCACAATGCGTTTCAATGTGTAAGGCGCCACGGAGGGAAATTTTGGTTTGAGCTCGAAGTTAGCAAGCATTCTCGAGAATGGATAACGTTGCCTTTGGTCTGGGCACTCTTTCCATCTGTGTAATTAACACAGGTGCTGCCTAATTAAGCCGCTAGGTTATAAATAGCTGTTCATATACAATGGCCGTTTTACTCTGAGGAATACACCTGTTTAATTATGAATTAAAACGTTGTCACAATGATAGATTCTGGCCTGATTTTTGAGCGCTCCAACTACTTACTATTACTTGACTATTATCCTCTCCATTGGCCTTTAGCCTGTTATAGCAGGTAGGTGTTAAGTGATTACATATCACTTAAAGACTATCCTCTGCCATAGAGCGGTCTCAGAAACTCAAGCGTGTTCGGTATAAAGCCTTGAGACCTGCTTTACAGCATGACTCTCGTAGTGGTGACCCAGATTCTGTAGACCACCATCTTCCAGAGGAGATTGCATCATTGCTGGAGAAGAAACAAAACTCTATATATATATATATATATATATATATATATATATATAATGTCTTCACCCTCAGAGTATTTTAAATGAGGTAATCTGGCACCTCTTTGCAAGTTCCACCGCCCTGCTAGAACTGCTGTGTCAATGTGTAAAAATAGGTCTGTAATTCATCAAAACCTACTCCGCTGAAAGGCGAGTACTAGCCAAATGTGTGGAAAATGCACTTAAGTAGCGCCATGTTATCACATATTTCATTTGAAAAACCATTAACACAAGATATTTGTCATGGTCATTTTCAGCAGTTTAATTATTTTATTCTGATTGACATACAAATTACAGTGACAGAAGCTTTACAGCATTTAGCAGACGCTTGTATCAAAAGCAACTTTAAATTAGTGCATTTATCAATAGCTGAACAGGTCACACACACCATAATCGTAAGAACATCCTGCTAGAAAAATTACAGCAGTCTGTCATTATGGCTAGAGTACATTACAAACGGCTAATTCTCTAAATACCAGCAAAGTTGTAAGAGGTGATCTAAAATACATTTTTTTAATGTTCTTATTATAGTTTATTTTAAATGATTGAGATAGTAATAACACACTCGGAGTGAATGTAGCATCATGAGGTGGAAACGTCACTGGTCAAGGTTCCAAGGCTCTAGATACGACATCAAACCAGTTTGAATGACCGACAACGTGAGTGTGTGTGTGTGTGTTCCAGCACTGCGCTCTGCTTCACCTGTGCGTGGTATAGCAGCATAGTGACGGGCGGCCTGCTCCACCTGTTGCTGCTACAGCTAGTCAACGTCAGCTACAACGTAACTGAGCGGGAGGCACGCATCGCCCTGCGGGACAAGACTGCTCGCCGGGCGTATTGGGGACTTATCGTGGATCCCGGCGTCTACTCCCAGGGTTTCCGTGGCAACTGGGCAGAGTTTTTGACCATGGGAGACAATCTCCATCCTGCTCCTACACATCTAGTGTGAGGACCCCTGTGGCTGAATGAACACTCCGGTTTGTGGGTGCTCATGGCTGCTGTACCGGACCTTGGCCACTAGGTGGGAGCATAGCTCTTTATGACGGCATTCTCACTGCTTTGCCTTTGTTCCTGGCAGCAAATATAAGATCTATAGGGAACCTTTTTTTGTAATGGTGTTATGCCCCATTTACAGCTGGTATTGAAATACAATATGTTTCTGAACATGCTGTTTGGATTTAATAGTCAAATTACACCATTTTCATCTCCCATTGATATATGCATTTTCAATGCCGTGTCTGCAATGTAATAAGAGCTCAGTTGTTCCATATGGTGTCCAGCCTATGTATGCAGCTACTATTTAATGCAGGCCTGTCTGTTGTCAAGCAAGGAGTTAGTGCACGGTAATGGACATGCCTGTAATTGCATTGCGGAAGAAGGGAGTTGCCTTTAATAACTTTCTGGCAGCGCACAGAAGAAACAATGACAAGTCAAATATGCAATTTGCAGTGGATATGACTACATTGAATAATTTTCTGCAGTTCAGCAGAAATAGGGACTGCCTGCAGGAGTAGATATCGCTATGAGTTTCATCATGTGGGTGGCTCTTGTTTATACACTGTACAGGTGGAATGCCACCTGTACAGGTGGATATGCCAATACAGTCAGCCAAATAAGTACTGTGAGCATGTACACAGATGGAAGTTTAATAGCAGGTGTAAATGGGGTCTTATCACGGTTACTTGAGTTTCTTGAGCTGGCCTGACAGTGACAGTAAGCAATACTAACCACTGTATCCAGTAACTAATGTCACTTGCTGACAGGCAGGCTGTTTCCTCTGAGCGTGTATTCTCACGGCAAACTTCTCTGACCTTGCATTTACCTGGACAGCTGTCACAACATTTTTGCCTTGTTCCGTTACAAACCGTGCGTACAAGGTTCAAGTAATGACTCTTTAGATTCCTGTAGGGGACATTCCTCCTCCCTACACAGCATAGCCCCAGTAGCTGGGTAGAGAGCCTATATCTTGCTCGAGGACAACGTTTGGAAATATTTAATTAATTTCTTTGCTGTCAGCAGGCAGATTATGGATGCTTGTACCAGTACTCCAGGGGCCCTCAAACTTATTTATTTTTTTATTCCTGTGGCATAGCATGTTTTTGAAATTGCTTATTAAGTGCGCCAACAACATGTTTTTATTGGACTACACATTACTGCTGCTGTTCAAGGGGCCGTTCAAATCAAAGTGTCAGCCGTTTACTGAATTATCACAGACAAACGGACCAGCAATCAATCTATGGATTTACACCAGTCTTGTGTGATCTTCAGACAGACAGATTACATGTATTGGCTGAAGTCAGGTGAAGTGTTTTGTGCAGTTTTGCATTAAATGTTAAGGGGGGGGGGGGGTACAGAAACAGATATGTATTAAAGTGAGCTCAAGTACAAAATGTAATTCTCCTTTTCATTGACCTTGAACTGCTTGTTTTTTTCCAGCCAATTTATTCATCATAGAGATTAGACCTCAAATCTGTTTGTTAGTGTGCATGCACAATAAACTGGAAATATAGACCTTGTCTTTCTGTATTGTTTTATGACCCGTCTCTGAGCTTGCTTAAATGTAAAAAATGTGAAACAAAACCACCAAATGTCACTTCCTAAAGCTCCCATTGTCCCCAGGGCATTGTAGCGGAGCGGAATAGAAGTCGGGCAGAACCTCGGTCACTTTCTGCCTCAGTTGCTGTCGTCTGAATTCCTTATTTCTCTCCTCACGCTGCAGAGCTGGAAACCTTCGCCAGGTCAGGAGACAACCCTGCAATACCCGTCTGGGGGGGTTAAGACAAAAGTCACTAGAGAGCCCTGTAGGAATGCTTACATTGTATTCAGTTTCACAATAAAAGTGTTTTCAGCAATAATGGGGAACAAACCTACCTAATGTTTCATGCAACTGAATGATAATTTAAATTACCCGTTACCATATGGATTTTACCCAACCGTTGCATTTCCCTTTTAAATTTTAAAGTAGTCCTAGAAGAAATCTAATTTTAAACAAAATACCTGTAATCTGATTCCACTGTTTTATCTGGTAACTAATGGATTAGTTACTGTTTTGATTACATGTAATTAGTTACTTCCAAACCCTGATAAAGGAGTTCCCTTAGTAGATCTAACACAATATATGAATCCATTCAGGGGACAAAGTGTGCTTCTACTGCTCATGCAGGGAAGACACATGGATATTGACAGCTAACCTGTTAAAGTGTTGATCAGCGAGCTCTTGGTGGTCCCACTGCAGGAATCTTTCCTGCATCACGTGGTCCAAGAGAGCTGTCAGAACCCTCCTCAGTGTTTGAGCTCGATAGAAGCGGTCAGCTCGCTCTTCCAGAAGCATCTGCCAGTCCTTCAGCTGAAACAGTTGATATTACTTTCCCAACAGACCTTTTCAGCTAGCTTGTCTACACATTCAGCCAGTGCAGTCAACATTTCTCGATTGCATTATATGGCCTTCACTACCCTAAAGAGCTCTGTACATCGTTCTCTTAGTTTAAAGCCAAAACAAGCTATTATTCTGGCATGTTATTTAAGAAACGGGTGAGGGACTTAGGTGCGGAACTGTCTGAATATAACTATATAACACTGAACAAAAATATAAACTCAACACTCCCATTTTTCACTAATGTAAGTATAGATAATACTCTAATTTTCATCAGTGTTGTCATGTGTTCAAATATGTTAATGGTCACTTCACCTTTGTTAAGCTAATTCATCCACCGCGGTGACCGGCGTGGCATATCAAGATGCTGATTACACATGATTATTGTACAGGTGTGCCGTGCACTCTAAAATCTAACAATTGGCTTGGTGGCTGGAGGAATGTCCATTTACTTAAATACTACTGCATTATTTTAGTTACCTTTTATAAAAACAAATTACAAAAAATCAAGCACTGTATTTATATTTTTGTTCAGTGTATAAATCGTATCATAGAACATCAGTGTTCTCCTTCAGTGATTTACAACAGTGAGAGACTGTGTTCCTGACTCAATAAAAAGGTGCGTCTGTGTACTGTACATCACACGTACTCTTTTCCAGCAACCGAGGCCCCTGCGAAGCAGTAGCCGCTGGTGCAGGTGGTCCGCCGAGGCCTGCTTCTGGGACAATGCCTGGCTCACACACTGTTGCCAGGCGCGAGTGCACCGCCTCAGGAGGGAGACATTGTGATGGCCTTTGGCCAGCTGGAGGGGATTGGCAAGAGAACCTGTCAATGCTGTGCGATGATGAATGCGTCCCAGTTCAATCATAGGTGCCAGTGTGGCCAACAGTGAAACGGGGGGTGAGACGCTTCTCTTTCACTGCCTCGCACGTCGACGTCTTCTGGGGACATTATTTTGTTTTGCTGGTGAAACTCAAATGTAGAAACACTGTCCTAAAGGGTTGTACGAGCGTGTAATTAAGACGGTGCTTTTAAGGTGCAGTAATAGTACATTCAAGTTATTTGAAGATATTGACGTTTGTCTTTAAGTTATTCTGCCTAACAGATGAATATAATATTTTCCGTGAGCTAATGTTTATTTTCTTGTTATGCTAATACCTTGCGTATTAGGTGTGTTTGTATGAATTCCCAGTGCATGTGCCGTGCCTTTAGATCATGAATTGAATTTAGTCCTTGAATTACACAACTAAATCCTTTGAGACGGGTTGAGCAAACATGTCTTGCCTCTGCGTCTCGCTGCGTGTGTTGGCATGACTTTCACAGGTGGTCACGAAAAGGCTCAAATTAACCAGCGATGTTAAAATAAGAGTGCGATATCTCGGCTGTACTCTATATGCGTGCGCGCGTGTGTGTGAAAGTAATTTGTGGGTGTATGTGAGTAGCTAGCCTAGTTGTCTTTTGGCATGCGGGTGAAGTATCTGTAGTTCGGAGCATTGTAGGAGGATTAATGGTCCATTATTCACAGCTCACACAACCACAGTTCCTGCTTGACGTGTAGGAGTCAATTGCCTTGTAGAAAGAAGTACAATGTGAAACGACGCGTGGTAGTGAGAGTAGTTAACCACGTCCGCACAGCTGACCAGCAGAGGGGAATATAGGCTGATAAAATAAAAAAAGGTACTAACCATTTACTTCCCCTGCCTATGTAGTACATCAGCTCAAGTGGTATACAGAGTGGAATTTACGGCCCACTCCCCAAATTCACGGTACATGCTTTGTCATTATGAGCCTTGGATTTACAAATGCAAATTCTGATCATCAGGTATGCCTAAAACATGAAGTTATACGTTACATGATATAACACGTTACTGATTACATCAGTCACAGACCGTCAGTGGCGACACACGTTACTTTGTTAAACCTTGCTTTTGCTGACCTCCTGGGGCGATGGACACGTCTTAACGGTGAAAGGTGTACAAGCTGAGCAGAGTGGACAAAATCTCTACCTGTGCATTGAGTTGGCTGAGCTGTCGTAGTCGTTTCCATGGGAACAGGCCTCGCCACAGTAACAGGGCCTTTTGGTAGTGTTGTCGGGCCCGCGCGCTGAGCTCCTTCTCTCGGATCAACTGCCTCTGCTTCTCCTGTTCTCTCTGTGTGAGCGCACACACGCACACACACACACACACACACGCACGTCGCCCCGGGTGCAAAGTCCCTCTGGATGGCTCAGGGGCCGCTTCCTGTATTCCGTCTCATGTTATTCTCATCACTCAAAGCCAAGAGCCTCTTACCTCCCTCGCTTGCCGCTTCTCCTCCTTCCTCCGCTCGGCGGCCCTCCGCTTCTCCTGCTCCTCCTGCTCGCGTCTCTCCTCCTCGGCCACTTTCATCTGAGCCTGGGAGACGTGTTTCAAATGCACCTGCTATTACAGTCCGGTTCTAATGGATATCGCCTGTTTGTGTCACAAAAACAACTTTGCTTTGTGGATATTATTTCAGAAGGTAACTACAGTTGGATATTTCCTGAAATAACGCCTCATCGTACTGTAGATTCAGGGGCTTACTGGCCTAATACTTTCTAATGAGTAGCTAATGCAGTCAAGTGGTGCAGCAATGATGCTAGTCACAGCAGCTACTGTATGGTACATCTGCTGTTGGGTGTGGCTCATATGTGTAGCTCAATGAATGAGCTGTATCAGTTGTCAGAACAAGACTACTGTATCACCACAATGTACTCTGTCGTCACCCTGTTTCAACTAGAAGTATGGCAACATGTACGGTATCGTTTCAAGAGGAAATGTAATGTTTTCACCACAAGGGAGAATCCGTACACAGTATCCCTTTAAACACACACTCCTGACACAAAAGCACAGCAATGTTTTCTGTGCCCCATCTTTAGAGGTTTGCAACCGCTCTCATTGGACGGAGGCTCAATCAGCCACACTGCTCACCAACTTTTCCTCTTCCCTCCCTCTCTTGAGGTCCTCCACCTCCCTCCTGCGCTGCGCACGCTGGCGTGCACGCTCTTCCATAGCTGTGTGGCGCACCAGAGAGAGCAGGATGAGTTGTAGAGTTTTCTCAGGTATGACAGACAGCAGATATGCTTGTGTGTGTGTGTGTGTGTGTGTGTGTGTGCGTGCGCCCCATGGTACAGTACTAACATTTAACTTTAAGTCAACTTCTCTCAAAACAGCAAAATAATTGATTTGAAAGAGGTGTGTGCGCGTGTGTGTGGGGTGCACTGACCCATGACAGAGGGATGTGGACAAGCCTGACGTGTGGTTGTCTTCCTGGAAGCTGCTCCGTGAGTGTCGGCTTCGCTCGCTGCCTCTCGTTCCCTGGAACGGTAAACAGCAGACATCAAGACTCCAATCACATCACTTATCTCCAGTCGGTCTCCTCTATTAAATGGTGTTTCTGCTGAGTTGATCAGACCATTATTATATAGAATTAAAGGCATTACATGTAACATTTGACTTATTTGCAGCCCTTATATAGCAGCCATTTCTGGTATTCAAATATGACTTAAATAAAATGATATCGTCTACAACTCATTATATTGAATATATACTGTAATACTGTATTGTACAATGTACTGTACAAAATGTACTAAACCACTAACTAACTAAACATTAACTTAACAGTCGAGGCATGAGATATATAAATGTTAATTGTGATTATTGTTGACAACCTCTTGAGAAATATGTTCTTTCTTAATAATAACAAATGTCTAACTTTTAATTGTTACAGTTGTTAAGCATTTACGTTCCATCCAGACTAATATCCATTGTAATTTAGAATCATGACTAAACTTCTAGCCAGCAGTAATGAATAGTAATATCTAGGGGGGTGTATTTTGTAGGTTTAATAAAAGTGACTGCTCGCTCACAGAACCTATGTTAATTGCTGCTGTAAGAAATATGCATAATGTATATCATTTTTTCAGTATACTTTATGCACACACACACAGAGTTGCATTTCTAATAGACTCTCGCTTTCCAACTGCCCAATAAATAATAATATAATGTAAAAAGTTGCCTACGCACTGTGGGAGGACGTATTGCAATAAAATTAATTTTGAATATAAAAGTAATTAATTGCACAAACAAATCAATAAATACATAAACAGCTCCAGGGGATATAATACGGTATTTTGTTTCAGTGTTGAACAACTCCCAAGAACAGCATTTCTATTGCTTTCGTAAACATTCCAATAAATGTATAAAGACTGAAGAAGTGATCAAGGTTTTCTGGGCACTATGAAGCAGAACTCAACCATTTCATAATCTGTCAATTCTCCATGGACCCATAGGCAAGGCTCACAGCCGATGGCCAACAAGTAACACACACCCACAGAGACCACCGGTGCATCCCCTCAACCTCTAGGACACACAACGAGCCTACCTCGGCTCTTTAAGGTCAGACGTCGCGCACTTTGGCCCCGGCGCCGCGGCCGCTCTCAGCAGCTCGGCCACCTCTTCGGCCCTCCTGGCCTCCAGCTTCAATCCCAGCATGCTCTGCTCCTCCCGCAGGCGGCCGATTTGCTCCTGCTGCTCCTTGAGGAGCCTCCTCTGCTGTGCGATGGTCTGCTGCTGGGTGCTGTGCCTGTGCGCAAAGTGACTCCCCCTCGACGTAGCGCTTAGGGCACACGCGTCTCCGCCACCTCTGCCAGCTCTTCCTCTGCGCAGCGCCTGCCGTAGCTCGCCCTCCGTCAGCGCTGCGTCACGTCGCGTCACCTGCCACGGCTGCCTTGGCCCCGTCCCTCTAAGGAGTACAGGGTGTGGCCTGTGATGCCCCGCCTACGCTCAACACAACAGCCAGGCCAGAGAGGGTGACGGTGAGACAAGATGCTACTCTTCCGTTCCGTAAACGGGGAAACGCGTGTACCAGGGTCGGAGAAATGTCTCAGATCAACTTGATTTTTGATCTCGATTAAAGCTATAGTCAGCTATTGCAAGCGTATTGTAAACATTTTTTTACTTTTTGTCAAAAAACTATGATACTTCTACACAGCCCTGATACAGTAAATAGGAGCATAATCAAAGTGGCGAACACTGCTCATATCAACAAAGCTGCAGCACTACGTTATGCTTCACAGTGCGTTTTGATGTGTGGAGTGCCACGGTTTGATTAAAAAAAAAAATTATAGCTCAAAGTTAGCAAGCGTTCTCCAGAATGACCCTCCCTTTAAGATGAGAACTGCTCTCTTACATATTTATTTCCCTTTTCCCCCTAGAGGATCAACTGAAAACTGCAAGCCAGCAACAGCCAAAGAATGTGTCCGTTTTAAATCAGTGCAAATATTTCATATATTGTCCCACTGTTTAGGTTTTCAGCACTACACACTTAAGATAAGCCTAATGTTTTATTCATGTATTCTTCTTCACTATCTAATCTGGGTTGTTTTTCAGCATTAGCGTTACCTGTGTGTGTGTGTGAGTGTATTTTCCAAGCGTTACACTACACCTCACCTGGGTATCTTTACTGGTGATAGCTGGATTTGTGTGTGCGCCTATCGTTTCCTCAGCCTGCTCTGGTTGAGCTTGCGTCTCAGGCGACGCCATTAAAACGACTGCCTCATTTCGAGCAGGGTTTTGTAGATTGCCGGCCTCTGCTACATTAATTACGGCGGCCATCTTGACCACTGCTGCATTTGTTAGGGCGGTTATCTTGCGGCGAGTCTCCCCCTGCTGGGCCAGGAGCTGTCGTCGGTTTCTCTCAATCCGGCACCGCAGCTGCCATTCATTTAAACAGCGCCTTAACAGTCGCCTTCGGTCGCTCTCCGAGGCTTGGAGGCATCGTCTGGAGGAGACAAAGTTTGTAAAACCTTTGAAAACATCTCGCAGACCCCTGACAATATTGGGAAGGGGGGTTACAACATTACTGGTGTAGGCTACAGTACATGCTTGCCTCTTTTCAGCCCGTAGCTCTTCTTCTGTTCTCTGTGCCTCTCGCTGCTCTCTACACGCCCAAGCTAGCGCTCGCCAGGCGCGCCAGGCCCTCAGCTTCCTCCTCCAATCAGAGAGGGCCGCCGCCTTGCCCATACGTAGCCTTTGCTCCAACAGTACAGAATACCAGCCTGAGAAATGCCTTTGCAGACACTGGAGGATGTGAGCACAATACAGAGACACACACACACACACACACTATTATGAAAGCTTCCAGAATAATGAATGGACATGGAACCCACACACACACCACACAATCCAACCTTGAGGCTGTGAATGTGAGCCCAGGCCTGCATGTTGCGTTGCTGCTGATTCGAGGCAGGTGGTGAGGCTATTTGGGGCGTGCAGCAGGTTACCATCTGACTGGCTGGCCTCTCTCTGTGACACACAATTCACAAATACAAACACAGAGTCACAAACATTCATAAAGCTTGGGAGAACATACATGAATGAGTCCATATATAGAGAGTCTAAGTTCTCAGTTTCATTTTGGGACCAAATATATGATTGACGTCAGTTTGGGGGTGAGGTTGCCGTGGAAACCCCACCTGTGCCTGCTCCTCTGTTCCAGGCGACTCTTCTCCTCCATCTGGCGACGGAGCCGCATCACCTCCTTCTGCACCAGCTCCTCCCGCCTGCGCTCCTCCTTCCTCCTCGCCTCCTCCTGGAGCTGCCGCGTCCTCGCCTGCTCCGCGGCCTCCCGCTGCGCCTCCCTCTCCCTCTGCCTCCGGGCCTTGTCGGCATCCCGCAACACCCTGTTCTCACGCACCTCCCACAGCAACAGACACTGATGTAAGCTGGCCCTCTATGATCCCATAGCCCCGACGTGAAGCCATTCAGAGCTCACAGTAGGGGTGCGCAATATATCGACTCAGTATCGTTATCGCAATATCACGTTGCGCAATATCATATTGAAAATGTTGCAGGAAGCGCAAAATTCAGGTTATTTTGGTGAGATATGCGTCCATTGGCTGTTTGGCTTAGTTGTGTTTGATTTAGACAGAAACATTAAGACGTCTGGCTGAGGAAGCAAATTACACAATAGAGATGGAAGAGGAAACATTAGTTGGAATTACTGTTGTTGTACAGTCCATTTTCAACCAGTCAGTTGAAAATGTGTTGTTTTTATATGTTATAAATATATTTTGATGCATTTTACCATAACCTTTGTGTTTGTACTTATGTTTAAAAATATCTAAATAAATATCGAAATTTTCATGATCAATATCACATTTGATCAATATTGTACAACCCTAGCTCACAGACCCATATTATCACCCCATAAAGAGTGCTTATGGCCCCGCATCAATATGGCCATGTTTTTAGATGGTTGTGGACCACTGGTTCCTGGATTTCTGTACGAATTATAAAAATAAAATATGGTATCGCGTGTGTCAGTGTTTAGCCACTGGTACTAGTGGCAAACCTTCTTTTAGCAGTTTTAACCAAACTTGTATGCTATTATTGATTTATTCAACTAAAACTAGATACTGAATAATTATGCTTTGTTTTGCGATCACTCAGGCATATTCTATGCTACAATTCCCAAGATCTGAATGTTTGCACTAGACACATTCACAAGTAATAAACCACTCTGGGAAACCTACAGCAATAACATAATTCCAACCACTTCCAGAAGTGTTTGGTGTCAATCGGCCGGATACCTGTCTGTGACGCACATCCATCGTGATAATGGGGTCTCTCATTATCTTCCTCTTTCGCTTGGAGTCCAGTGTAAGCTCTTCCACTGCTCTGAAGTCTAACACTTCATGTTCCATCAGGCCTCGCATGATGCTGCTTATTTCACTGTTGTTCTCTTCCCCAGCCACGTCACTGTACATGTCTGCAATGCATATAGAGTATGTTTTGAATGTGTTGTGTGCGAGAGATAAGGCTGATGTGAGCCTTGCATTACAGCTGTACTAGTACGCTACAGTTTGCAGCCTTGTCACATTTATCCAAATCCACTTACAGGAAAAGTGTTTGTAAGCAGGTTTTAAGGCTCAGTTGGAGGACACGTTTCCAATTCAGACCCCTATGTTGCATTTACATCTGGACTGATTCCATTTAAATTATTGTATTAGAAGCACAGATAATACTACAGTGATCTGAAAATATCAACAGGCTATATTATGGATGAACAAATTAGCAAAAGTGATGAGTAATGTAGTGGAAGTAAAATCATTCTACCATCAAAGTTGCTGCAATCCTGGATTTTTGTCTCCACACGGGCCAAGGCAGGCAGACTGCTCTTTTCTCTGAGGTCAATCGGGTCTTCTTCCTCCAGCTCCAAGTCCAACCGCAACTTGCTGTTCATCCAGTCACTCAGCAGAGCCTGAGCTAGAGAACACAAAAGCCCAAATACTGGTAGTCTCTTGAACCCGCTGCTCCTGCACAAGCTTAACTTAACTATTGTATCCATACCACGTCTCTAGAAACCGTTATCTTTATTTATAGCGTCGACCCACCTTCACTGTAAGCTGCATCGTGATCTTCTAACTGACTGGTGCTTTGCAACCCCACTGCGTAGCAGTTTACTCCAGAAGGTACTTTCTCATGGCTGAGAACCTCAGACACAGCAGAAGCCCTTTCCACATTCTGCAAATAAAAGACGCCATTAATTGGACCAATCTGTCTGCACACAGGCAGGGAAAATGCACTCTCACAATCAGCAAGCAGGTAATGAGTTTTTTTTCCCTCACCCTCATCCATTGATCAATATCAGCATTCATCAGCTGCATCTGTTATGAAATAAACAGAGAGGTTTATGTGGGGGTGGGGGGTGTCACCTTCTTCAGTTTGTTATGCCCAAACATGTTCACTGATAGTGTGAGCTCCAGGCACAGTTTGCAAATTGAGTACACAGCCAATGTCTGTTGTCGGCAGATCATTTCAGAGGGAAAGCTTAGCCATTGCCGTAAATCTGCAGATTATTTCAGGAAAATGTCAGAGACGTCAAACAGTCAGTGCCTTAACATGCAGCCAGTCAACTATCCCTATCACATGCCCCCGGCCCCGGCATGCCTATAAGCCTGCCTTCCAAAACACCAATAAGATATGAATTCATACATACAAGCCTGTGCACTTTTCCCAATGCACAATCCCAAAATCACAGTTGTAGGCCTACCAAAAAGTTACAGTACCCAAAGAAAATACCAATACTCTGTCATGTTGTTAAAGGGTAGATTACATTTACATTAATTTGGCAGTGCAGTATAATTTCACATTAGTACCGTACCAGATATAGATAGAGCTTACCTTCCAGGCCGGTGTTGTTTTACATTTAGTGAGTGTCCTCCATCCAGAAAGCGGGTTGTGGTTGTAACCCGGAGATGTCATCGTCAACTTTTGTATAAATTATAGTAACTTAATTATATTTCGACATTTTATTAGGTAATCTAATGTGAACTACTCAAAATGAAACATTTTCACCAGAGTACATCAGCGACCGGTCAGAACTTGCAAACTCCACGATACTATGGATATTGTAGTGAGTTAACGAATTACCTTGGCTAAAGGTGACCATCATGACGCATGTGAGAACTACAAGACCCAACAGCCAACTAGTGCAGATCTCAGGTAACCACAGTAACAATTTTCCCCTGGAATATATGGTAATGTTCTGTCTGATTATGTATTTAAGAGAATACAAACCACATACATAAATTATTTGCTTGATTTTATATACTTTACACCAGAGATGTTTGTGGATTTGAACTACTGCTGCGACCTACCAAGTTTTACCAACGTTACCAGTGACGTCATATTTACACGACGTGTAGTCCTGGGTGAGTAAACTGCGACGGGCATTTTCTTGTGAGTGCAAAATAGCTTTCTTACGAAAAATTATGTATTTGTTGTTTCGTAGTAACACCGTATATAATATATTATATAATTGTAATTACATTAAATGAAATGTCGTGGTTAATCAATTGCAGAAAGTGGACTACGGTAATACACGTGAGCGAATGTCGTGTGGTCTCTGGTTTACAGCTGCTGCTAACCACCACCACTCTGGCTGCAACAAGATGAAGTTGGAATTGTCCCGTGTGGTTCAGGGAGGCTGTCGGCAGGGTGTCCTGAAGGGGCTTGGCAAGGCGGGACAGCATTCCCTGGACGTCCCGGGCTGTCTGCTTTACACGCGTTGCGGCACAGTGCCCCATCTTACCCAGGACACCCTCCATACCCTTAGTAACATCCCTGATGTCACTCAGCTCTCCCTATCTACAATGTAAGACATTGCACCCTCATTGTTTCTCCCTTTACACAAACCTAATGTAGTAATAAAATGGCAGTTCATTATTGTTTAAATTTTGTTTTTATATTATGCTCCCTCCAGAGCTGAGCATCAGGAGGTTTTGGAAGAGTTTAAGGATGGATTCAGGAAGTTCTCAGGTATTCTATACACAAACTTTTAAAGGTCATTCTCAAGAATGCTTGCTGACTTTGAACTCAAATCAAAACAAAAACACCTCCCTCAGAAGCTCCACCTCACACATTGAAAATGCATTGTGAAGGCTATGATATTATTGTTGTGTGCGGTCTGCACTCTGCACCACTTTGTTTAAGTTTTAAGTTAAGTTGCAAATTAAATGACAGCCAATCTATATTTTAGGACTTAAATGCATTTTATAAACCTGCTACTGCTAGTGTGGCCTGGGTAGGTTAGACATGGCTGATGCTTGACAGTAGACCTACATGTTTAAATACATTTTATTGGATCAGTCCCATGGATCGGTTACAACTGTCCAATTGTCACCAATACAGCTTTTTAAGTCAGTATCGGAGCGATTTCCAATCTCAGTATCGTATCGGTGCCATCCCTAATTAAGATGGCAGATATTTTGTGAATTTGACAAAAAGTGTATTAGCTTACAAATTGCTTAATATACCTTTAATTCATTATTATTGTTTACTGAATGTCTTTTGTCCTGTAGAAGGCCTTATCTGGAGGAATGACCATGACATTTCTAGGTCTTTATGAGACTCGTGTTCATATCAGGAATGACTGACACATGGTGTGATCCAAGAATGGCTACAGTATGTAAGAGTTGTGTCATTCAAATTTGTCTTTGTGTTACACTTTAAAGTTGCATTTCAGAGGGGGGTTTTGTAATTATTTAAACTTCTACTTCCTGGATCAGTAGGTAAAAATGGATAGCTCTTTTTGGGTTACGTATTAGACTGGAACAAAATGAGCAGTTATTTTTCTGATCTCACATCATATTTTTCATCATACCTATTTTTTTTATTTACTTCCACATCAGAAGAACCTTCTTGGGCTTTATGTGTAAAACGCAGAGCTGGGAAGCAACTAAGTACTATACTTAAGTAGCTTTTTCAGGTGTCTGTACTTGCATAATTGAGCGCATTCCCAATATCATCAAAACCATATTCAAACCTAGAGATTGGACAAAAACAGAAGAAAATACTATCCCTGGTAGGCCTATTGGTGTATATTACATAACAAGATGAAGAAAGGGTATTTCAGTAATGGAAACCATGACCTCCACAGTATGGCTGTGAAGTAAATTGACATGAAAATGAGTGGCGAATCTGATGACTATGTATACACCGTCTACAGATGTAGTAGCATTGCTAGTCAAATCTACACCTACGTCACATGCTTGTATTTCATCTTGGGCAAAACACATAGGAAATAACATTTTGGCATGCCTGACCCATCCCTGGCAATAGGATACAGTGGGAAGCTAGGTTGGTCTAATTGCTCTAACTAGTATACAACATTTTAGATTTGTATTATAATATAGTCTTTCTGTCAGATATTATACAATTGCAATATTTTTGTATTTGGTGTTATGTTAGGGTTTGAATTGAAGTTGAACCGTCTTGAAAAGAGTATGTAAACATGCTACTTGGCCTGTAGGTACGCTACATAGTTTTGGTGGTGGCTAAGTCTGTGAGAAAAAAAATGACATTTGAAAGATGTAGGGTCTACATTGAATGCAGTTTGTGCCCCAGCGATCCGACTCCGGATAAGCGGGAGAAGATGGATAGATGGATATAGCTGCACTTATCTTTGTGTACTTTAGACACCTCTGGTAAAACGTCTATAGCTAGATGTGTGTGTTTATATAGCACTACGTTGAAATGGGTATATACAATTATATCAGTCTCAAAACTACAAATTAGGGCAATTTTGAGAACTATATGCTTTATATGCCCTGCTGCTTGACCTCATTCGCCTATGCAATGCAGTAGTTTCTTTAATATTAATGTATCTTGCCTGTGAATACATGGAAATTAGCAATGTAATTACCGTAACATCACTTATTTACTGACAGGAGCTGATTGTATTGTTGTCTCAAGGGATTGGCAAAGGAAAAGCAATGATTTGTTTATTAGAGGTTTGTTATGTTCACCTTCTGCTGCAACTGGGTTTGTCGATAAGACCACATGTGATTCCTGTGTCCAGAGTTCACTGTGAGCCCATGTTAATTAATCCAGCCATGACGCACTGCTGCTGTGATCCTCTGCTAACGACAGCCCTCGTTTTGTCTGTCTGTGGCTAAAGCGTTCATTTTCCCAATGTGTTGCTTTGTGCAGGCCTTCATGATAGCGTTTTGTACTGCTCACTGCATGACCCCGCGACCCCGTCCCCCGCCGGACACATTACCAACAAGGTGAGAGCCCACGCTTATTCACCAGCACGTGCAGAGAGAGACATCCATTTGTTTGTATTTGCCTTCAATGCACATCGTATGCTTATCGCAGCACGTATGGATGCCATTTCCTTCTGTCGGTGTGCCTTGCAGACAGTGTCCGTGTGGGGAAGTGGTGGGCGGATTGAGCTGACTGTGTCTAGGTTCATGGCCCTCCTGAAGGCTGTGCAGCCCGACTGGTACCACAGCATGGCAGATGGGGAGACCTGGCAGAGCAGCACCTCTCGCAAACGGGTCCGCAAATCAGTGGACCGAACCCTGGCCCACCTGGACGAGTGTCTGCTCGTGCATCACAACACACAGGTGCACAGTCACTCCAGCACACACACACACACACACACACACACACACACACACACAGTTCAGGTTGTAGGGTTTCTGTGTTTCATTTATTATGTCTATAGAATAAAAATGATTATTATTATTATTATTATTTTGGATGCCTTTCTAAATACTCAAGGACATCTTACATTGCAAATACATAGATATAAAACAGTTGGCTGAATTATACATACTATAGTAATAGTGAGAGTGGATCAGAGGGTCAAACGTCATAGGCAACCTTGAAGAGGTGGGTTTTCAGGAGCTTAGCAAACAAGGTGACCGTGGTGGCATGCCGAATGTGCAGTGGAAGTGCGTTCCAGAGTCTGGGGGCAGAGCAGCTGAAGGCCCGAGCCCCCATGGTGAAGAGGAGGAATTGGGGGTGACCAGAAGTCCAGTTGAGGAGCAGCAGAGAGATCGGGAGGGAGTATATGCAAGGAGAAGGTCAGAGAGGTAGGAGGGAGCCAGATGGTGAAGGGCCTTGTATGAGAGAATCCAGAGAAGCTATTTCGGTGTTTAATATTTGACCCATGCCCTCCAAAGGAAAGTCATTATTGACTCACGTTATTGATGTGCTCCAGTGTGGTCTCAAGCTGAGGCCCCGGGCAGGTCCTGACCTCGGCGTTGAGAGCCATTGTTGTAGAAGAAATCAGGCGCTGGCCTATAAACCGCACACAGTGTCAGCCACTTGAGGGTTCAGTTAGCCTTCACATTTGCCTGTTTGATTTTAACGTGCTCTGCCACGTTCTCGCGTTCACACCCAGACACAACTGTCCTAGATTCACGCATGTATCCGCCCCGCTGTCCCCGTTGCCAGGAGCTGCAGGGAGTGGAGGTGTTCGGGGTGGTGGAGGGAGGAGACGTCCTCGAAGAGAGGGTGCGCTCGGCCAAAGAGACAGCGAAGAGGCCTGTGGCTGGCTTCTGTCTGGACGGCTTCCAAACGGGCTCCATGGAGCAGCTCCTGAGGAGCCAGCTCATCGCTGCTGTAACCAAAGAACTGCCTGAGGACAAACCCAGGTGAGCCACATGCAGCACTATGAAAGTCCCCCCGCCCCCCTAATAAGGATTGTGCATAAGAAAGGGGGTTTTACACATTTGTGAAATAGCAGAATATTTTTTGTAATACTATTAGTTAAGTCAGAAACTTTAGGAAGGGACCACAGAAGAAGGCGGGGATTCAAACCTTTCCAGACGGCTAGATAGGCAGGCAAGAAATTAAGCAGCAACCAAAAATGGTAAACGATGAGTAATATCCAATCAGTCCATTTTGTTAATGAGGATTTTGCTCACAAGATGGACTTTACCATACACATCGCTTTTCTAACCTTCCGGCCACTCAAAGCGCTGTACAGTGTTGCCTCACATTCACCCATTCACACACACATTCACACTCACCGATGGTGATGGATGCCATGCAAGGTAACACCGGGAACAGTTGGGGTTAGATGCCTTGCTCAAGGACACTTGGTGAGGAGTTAGGGTTCGGGTTCGAACCAGCAACTTCTGGATCGCCTGCCGCCCTGCCCTACCCACTGCGCCACTGCTTCCTTAACAAGAGATTCGGAGATGTATTATTATTATTATTATTTTACAGTAGAGCCTGACTTTTTAGAGTAGCCAAACAAAAATATGGCATTTCAAAGCAGCATTTTGACACACTTTTACATTGACAACACCGTTTTCTCTACCATAGTTGTTTGGGGAAGACGCACAAGTGATCAGTGAATTTCCCAGCAGGCCAAGATCTGTATAATCAGGCAGACTTGTTCCTCCAAACAATCAAATGTGTGCTTCATTGACCACTGTCTCTGATTGGAAAAACATAGTGCTTTGGTCTTGCTCATGCATGAGCACTCCACAATGCCCAGCATGGAGTTTGTGCACCATTGCACCAGTACAATTCTGAATTTAAAGCTGTTTTTGTACAAATGTTTCGCTTCCTTACTTCCCTAAGCCAGCACTGACGTTCTCCATAAAGTAAACCTTGCTGCATATGTGATTAAGAGGAAACAAACTGCTCTTTCACCTTCCCTTGACTTCCAATAATTGTCAAAAACATTCTAACTTGTCAACAAAGCTGTTTGACATCTCATGGTTATTTGGTATGCAAAAAAAAAAAAAGAACTTTTATTAAACCCCAAATTCTTGCTTCAAACACATTAATGTTGTTGAGGGTTTAACAAACGTTAACTTCCACATCTCAATTCAAGATTAGAAACGCATTAACACTGCAGCATGCTGTGTTTATTTCATCACTGTAATTCAGTGCAGAATGTCCAAATCCCTTTACCACAGCTAAAACAAAAATGTCAATGTTGGTGACACTCAAATATAAGCAATTATACATATACTGTATATTTCATACTGAAACGACATCAACCATTGATTGCACTTTTTACAGATCCATGTTTCATATTTGGATAGTCTTCGGACCACCCGCTGCACCAAGTTATTCCAGCACAGATCCATTTTTCTCTCTGAAATAATCAATTTTCCATGCTCCATCATTTTGACAAGGTACATCCCAGCCAAAATGCTGCTGTGCAGTCAGAAGGCAAGCTGAAATTTATGCATTAAGTATTAGATATAAAGTGTGAGGCAGTATGCCCTTCAGGAATACTTTTAAGCACTGATTCCTATTCTTTTATGCCTCCCAGTATGCACAATCTTTCAAATAAATATTAAGCGCAAAATGTTTGAGGCAGGTCCATCTATCTGTAAAAGAGGCTACAAATATCTGAGATTGGATCAGTGATGACCTCAATGTAGCACACAGACTCCAAAGCACAGTGATTTTAAAACATTTCGAGCCACAAACAGAAGTTTGTGCGTGTGCGCAAGGGGGTTGCAAAACCACGTATTTTTATAGCATACAATATAAAAACCATAAACATAAAAAATGTATGCTCAATTTAACAACGATAACATTTTTTTTGTAAACATTTTGAAATCATTGCATGACCTCCCCAAGTGGTCCAAACCAGTGGCGTAGGTACTGCAGGTAACACGATCGCATCGGGGCCCCGCGTCAGCCGGTGTTTTCATTCAGCGTACCAGTGGGAAGGAATCTTGTGTTTAACTAGAGCATTAGTGTACAGCTGACCGACCGTTCAACAAAAAGCTAACCCAATCCCCAGCAGTGTCCAGCTGAGTGGAGCCTGGCCATCATTTAGTAATCCTGCTTGATTGACCGCATGTAGAAGCCTATTATACGACCCCAAATCCTGCTGGAGTCCATTAGCAGTCGTCATTCAGCTCAACCTTCTGGGAAGGTGCTTCTTCAGGCAGCGTCTGGAGCGAGGGACATGCCGCCGCCCCCTCCTCTTTGTCGTCATCTCCTCATCTCATTACTGTCGCTAAATCCCCCAGGAAACCATGCAATCCCCCCTCCGCCCCCACCACCTTCCTCCCTCGAAGCCATGGTAACCGCCTTCTCTTTGTGTGTACTGGCCGGGAGAGCGGACCCCTCCCTGCCTCTCTCCAGCTCAAGATCAGCCAGTGGCCTTTTCCAGTGGCATTTCACCAGGGAGATATCCCACGTCTCTTCCCCTTCCCTGGGGGGGGAGGGGGGGCTGGCGCAGGAGCTCCATGTGCCCAGGTGCTGGCTTCTGGAGCCGGGGTAGAGCTAGAGCCTCCTCCCCCTGTCCCCCTACACTCTGGACCTCACTGGGTCTGGTCCCGAGGAGACGCTACTTGAATGTGACGGCACAACATCCCTGCTGTTCTGAGATGCAGACCTGCCCTCTAGGCTGTGTGGAGTCAATATCCAATGCTAAACTGGGATTGGCCCCGGCCCCGACAAGCAGAGGGTCAGAAGGAGCCAGTTGGCTGAGAAAAAATAAGTTGTGCGTGTGTGTGTGCGTGCACGTTGCCATCTGTATCGAGTTTCTAACGTACATGCAATCAGTGTGTGTCTGTAATGTTAACAGTATTGATTGTATGCATAATGCACGAATAATACTTTAAAGGAGATGTAGGTGGGATGTTAGAACTGTATACATTAGTGTTGCGTCTTTAAAGGGGATGTAGGTAGGATATAAGAGCTATACATTTAGTGTAATGTCTTTAAAGGAGATATATATAGGATATTAGAGCTATACATTTAGTGTAATGTCTTTAAAGGAGATATAGGTAGGATATTAGAGCTAAACATTTAGTGTAATGTCTTTAAAGGAGATAGGTAGGATATTAGAGCTATACATTTAGTGTAATTTGAAAGGTAGAAT
>JAODOY010022400.1:0-24432 GCA_025399855.1 Forbesichthys papilliferus
AAATTTAAAAAAAGCGCCCCCCCCCCCCCCCTCCCCAGGTTGGGAAACACTGGATTAGACACACAAACGGCCAATACGGTGCACCCCAGCCCTGAGCTTGACTGACTTGACATTAGCGGTAACATTTGAATTAGATAACACACAAGCGAACAACAAGTACTGTTGGAAAACAGCAAGTGCAAGTTTTAACACATACATTTATAACATGAAGAGCCATTTTCAGACCATAAAATACTATTTGATCTTCATACTTTTGAGATCGGAAGCACACCGTCCGTACTGTCTTATAGTTTTCATTGTGGTTCTCGTAGTGTGGATGGTGATTTGAGATCTTTTGATTTGTAATTCTAAGTAATGAAAAAATGCAGACGTTATAAGACGTGAATACATTTGAGTGGTTCTTGTGGCTGCCAGTACAATATAAGTTTTTATGATATGTAGTATATATAGTATATAGTATTTTGCTACTGTATGTGTACATGAGCACAACAAACCTTGACAAAACTTCTTCCATGCTTCAAAATGTTTGAAATCCACCTATAGGATCGTCTATAGCAGGCCTGGGCAAAGTCAGGCCCGGGGGCCGGATGTGTTCTACCCGGCCTGCCCGGTACATCAAACATTTAAAAAATAATACAAAAACAAATTACTTGACAAGCTCTGCAGAATGTTACTTTATTTACTGCTGAGTAAAAAAATGACATAGTTAAAATTAACTGTAATATTTGATTATGAAAATGGTGCATTGAAATAGCCTCTATATGCATACATATGAAAGTTAATGAAGTTAAGTGTGGCCCGCAAAGTTCTCTGGCATTTTCAATGTGGCCCTCAAGTAAAAATAATTGCCCACCCCTGTACTATAGGATTATATCAATGTAAATAATAGTGTGCTTAGTTGGTTATACACAGTAAAAGTGAAGAAACTTCTGTTAAATCAGTTTTACGAGACATTCTTTACATGAAGTCGTAACACAGTAGTGCAGGACAGAGCGCAGAAATGATAGGATATGGTTAAATGGGGAGTTTTGGGGGTTTTGAGGAAGTTAATGCATTAGTGCCTTCAAGCCATGCCCGCCTAATCCCTTTTGTGACTTGAAACACATAAAGGACCTCAGCTTCTGCCACTGCCAGACGTAGCAGAAATAATGTGGGCTATGTTGCCAGTACAGTAGCATAATCCTCCATGGTTTTATCGCTCACTTAGGTTCACAAGAAAACAAATTGCCTTCTGAAGGAACGTCTCCAACGTTTTTACATGCGTTTAATTAATGATCTGCCTTTTCTGTGCACGGTTTACCTTTTTTTCCTTGTAAAATTCTCAGAAATATCAATGTGAGTTTATTTATTTATATATATTTTTTACTGTACAAAAATGTAGGTGTACAATAGGCTGCATTACAGTATTACTGTATTTTCACAAAGAATCTAATCTAGATTACACTTCTATGTATGGGTGTTTAGTTCATATCCTCTCTTTAAAATAAAATGTACCATAGACGTATGCCAGATACAGATAATAGACAATATAATACTCCCTCGTCCACTCGTCTCTGTACTCAAATACATGAGCTGACTAAGCTCCCAGCCATTCGTGTCCCATCGTCAGATATAGTTCGTGTCCTGTCTGTATCACTGGCCACTCCAGCAGCAGCCTGTCTCCAAATAGGTGGTGCTGTGAAAGCGGTAAGCGGCAGTGCGTGCGATGAGCGTGAGCAGTCCGATGGGAGAATCTGAGGCCGGTGCTCAGAAGCTTGGCCGGGGCTATAACACCGCGCCAGTCTGGCCACCCCTGACGAGACGTTACCCTCTCTGTGTCTTCCGACAGAGATGTTTAACATTTCTTTCGTGCCATCATCCGTATCACTCCTTTGCACCGCGAGAAAACAATTTGAAACGATTTGACATAAGGCCTGCTTTTGACGCTCCCCTTCCCCCTAACGTGGGCGGGAAAGTTGGGAGCTCTGACAGCCGTTAGATGGCAACGCTCCCTTCAACAAGTTTTCTTTCAAGATGAAAGCCCACCGCACTTTTATCCCACTTCCATATTTTGATATACAGACAAGGCCGTGACGGGCTTCTCGTCTCAAAGTGATGTCACATCATTTGATCTCGGCACATTGTCGACATCTGAGGCCGGATTGGGTTAAAAAGCGAGTGGCGAGCGGATTCCGCCGTCCCGCTTTGAAGAGACAATTTACATGAGAGCCAATTTCCGTAGCATTTTTTTATCTCACCAGTGCTGTCACAATACGGTAATGACCTGAGGTCCTTCTGTAGTGTAATAGTCAGCATTGCCTTGACTTGATCACCGCCGTATCACAACACTTTGTAGTACAGTAAAGTTCTGAGGCTAAAGGGAATCTGTTGTTGTTGTTGTTTGGTTTTCTGATGTAAATTGGGGGCCGTAGCACTTTACTAGCTCGGAGTACAGCCTCCGTGCTAGCATACTTGTTAATTGAGCACTTAAAAGTACAATTCATTTGGTTTGAGGTGTTTATGAGGCCTACCATAGTGTGCGTCATTTAGGAGACAAGTAGGGTCTATTTGGGAACATTTAGCTAAATCTAAAAGTAGGACATCCCAGATTTTCTCCCCTTTTTTTAATTAGCACAAACCCACATATCCACTCTCACCTAAATACTCTCTAAATCTGTGGATTGGCCTCATTAGAGGAGCTGACTGTTGCAGATTTGAACGTGCGATCAATAGCCCAACCGTAGAGCAACCCCGCGCTGATCACTTGGTAAACCCTGCATGCGGCGGCCTGGAGTTTGTTGTTCTGCACAGGTGCCTGACAGGTTGATTGGCCAAGATAGGAACGTGAGTGTATGGAAGCCGGGGTGGAAGAGCAGAGAGGACCACGGTGGGCGTTGGGAGGGTGGGGGGGTTGTGTGTGGGTGTGTGTATATGGGGGGGGCAAGTTGGAGAAATCAATCGTAGATTCAGCTAAGGGCACAACCCTGGCATGTTGCACAGCCTCCTGCGTTAAACCCCTCCTCTCTCTGTACATTACGCAAAGGAAGAGTCTCGTCTTTGGTCTTAATTCAACAATATTTACAGGCTGCAATACTCTCCACCACTTTTTTCTCTATCTCTGCCACCAGCTTAAGAAATATTAATAAATAAATAGGGAAAAACAGCCACAGTCCGAGCTGTGTTATACTGCGGGGAAGATCAGAGGCTTGCTAATGCAGTGGAATTGTACAATATTTGCCGGTGGGATTGAGAAATATGAATTGCTGGTGCATCAATCAAGGTTGGCATTTTAACACGCCACTATTGAGCAGTGTGGATTAGTCACCCGCTGCGAGGAATTGAATCCCATCGTCAGCATGTGAGAAATGCCTGGCGACGCCATCTCCGTCCTGCTTCTTCCCCGCTGCCTTAAACAAATTATTGGCTGATGAATGACACATTGTTTTTTCTCCTTCTCCTTCTTCTCCTCCTCTTGCTGTTCGAATTGGAATGTACTTTCTCTGAGTGGGGGGGGGGGGGGGTTGAGCTCAGTGGGAAGCAGCGTGTTTCAAGAGTGAATTTAATAAAAATAGGCAGTGGGCTGAACCACTGTCAGCGCACTTCTGGCCAAGGAAGAGCGCATGTCTACATCTTCCCGAAGTTTGATAGAACTCCTTGGCTCTTTTGCTTCGCCAATCGGCTTTGACAGCTCCCGCCAGTCCTGCCAGACGAGAAGTTCAGAGCAAACCAATTTTGTACTGTTTCTGGATGAAGAGGGTAAGTAGCCGAGAACAGAGTATAGACTCCTGTCTGGACGTGTCGTCTCCAGCTCAGGCGCGAGCTGTCTCTCCGTCTCGTGTTAAGGGGAGACGGAGGCAAGGCTGCCGGCAGGAGATAAGCCCGTCCTTGTCTGCGGAGCGCAGCCTCTGGTGCTGCTGCCGCGGCAACTGTCAGAGCTCCGCGCCCGCGCTCCCCCCTCCCTCGCTGTCCGGCCCGCCGTGTCTCGTCATTGGCAGGAGTGACAGGTAGATTGGATGGGAGACCTGCAGGATGGGACGGGTCACAGGCTCGGGTCCGTTTGACGCAAGGAGTTGGAGAAGGGGGAGGGGGATGCGGAGGAGGGGGAGGAGGAGGAGGTGTCGCCGCCGTGTCAGCCCCACGGGGCACCCAACACGCGCTAGTTAGCTTGCGTCCCGTCCGTTGGGGGAACGCGCCCGCTAATGTGAACTGATGTGCGAATGCAGCGAGCAGGCTAATGGAAGACACTGGCCAGCCTTGTTTCCTAGCATCCGCTGTGCGACACGGCTAATTACAACGGGCACTAATTAACACAGCGGCGGAGGAGACAATGGACATCCTGTATCGATGTTGGGGATTAAACATCCCGAATGCCAACGCAAACTCAGGAATCCTTGACCCCTGCGTGTGAAATGAATTTAACTATACGTAGTGTCTGCTTCAATTAATATATTACATAAATTAGAAAGAAAATCCCTCCATTTAAATGTCTTCGAACGTCACTTGATGAATGAGTCCCATTTCATTTAAGCTACACACCCTACCGGCTAGTCGACAGCCAATTACCCTCACGGCTAAATGTGCTGGAATGTGTTCCTCAATGTGCATTGACAGCCCAGCGCTATATCATGCTTAGCCCCGGAGAGACAAAGTCATCAGTGTCATACATAGGCCTGACCCCCAGAGCTGTCAGACTGACTGAGGCAAACGTCTGTGGGGGCTGTATGTGGGGGCGGGAACAGCCCCAACTCGGGGGGTATGTGTGTATCTGTTGTGTGGGTGGATATTTGGATGGACCAGTGGTCCCGCTGGTTTCGCGCAGCTCTCCAAGAGTGAGACAATTAGAGCACTTTCATACTCACTTTCTCAAGAGAACTCCAGGCCTGGTAACAAGGGCCTTAGGCAGAGATAAGGCCCACCATGTAGTAAATCAATTAAAAGTTTTCTAGTTATTATCATTACTAGGTTTCATCAAAAGCTCTAACATGTGAGTATAGTTATTATTTATGTGTGTTGTTAGTACAATAATACAGTATCGGCGAATGGGTGTCACTGCGTATATTACCAAACCCCTAACTTCAGTTCATAGTCTCGCAGAGCCAGCCTTTACTTGTGTCTGATACAAAGCCCTGGCTAACTGCACCAAGATCCACCTACTAATTGATAGGAGAGCAAGGCGGCCAACTACATAACTCAAGGACCAAACCAGACATTAAGCTTTTTACTGAGGAGATTGTTTGATTTTAGTCTGGCTGTTTGCAGTCCTATCTGGTAAACATCTGGCTTCGTGCATTAGGTAGGCTAGGCTTGGTTACTGCTTGAAATAAAGCTGCACTAGCATTGTGCCATAATTACATATACAGACAGATTGAAAAACTACTACCCCACTTCCTGATGTGCTGTTAAGCTTCCAGGGTTCTGTGTATCAGATGTTCAGAGTTGGTGTTGATGTGACGTGCAGTACAGTGGTGCTAATGGTTACGGAACATGCAGAGACTACTCGCTCCACATCCAGCGCCACATTCAAGTCAGTTTATTTATATAGCCCTTAATCACGTTGCAGTCTCAAAGGGCTGTACAGCATACATGTCACATGGAAACAAACAACACCCGCTTAACCTGCTCCATCAGGGCAAGGAAAAACGTCCATTAAAAAAAAGAAAAAAGGGGGAAGAAACCAAAGGATCACAGAGGGAGGAATCCACCCCTGCAGGACGGTTAAAATGCAGTAGGTGATGTTAGGCAAACAAGATTCCGCAATAATACTTTGAATAACATGTTTCACATTGTGCCGTACTTAAGAACTATCACATCAGAAAAAATGTCCTATTCTATCTCTCTAGCTATAAATGTATTTTCTCCATAAAAATAACTTGGATAGCAGAGTAGCAGAGTAGCCGTGGACCTGTGATGTACGACTAGGTCGAAGGTAAGCACTACCGTGCGTTGTCTTCATGCGGGTGTGCACGCACACACACACACACACACAAGCATGCACAGAGATGTGGGTCAGCGCGCTCAGGGCTTAATTCAAAGTGACGGCCAAGTCTGGAACACCAAGCCTCTTTGTGTTCGCACAGCTACAGCGGCGCTGCCAGTGTGTGTGTCGATTTTCAGCTTTGACAGCAAACCTTAACGTTGGCCCCCAGGCCGTTTTCGGCTGCCATTCTTTGCGCTGAAATCTTTGTGGACATGTATTGCCTACACCAGAATCTTCAGAGAAACACAGTGACCGAACATACACATAGTATACAGGTGCATCGACTGAGAACCTATAGGATCTTCTCACTGCTATAGACCCCTTGTGTTGAAATGTTATTATACTTTAAACATTAAAAAACAACCAATGTTGACCAAAGTGCTGTACAAAATGATACACAGTTATCTTGATCATAAAAATAAACAATTAAAGCCCAATAAAATATGAATAAATAAAGAGTAAATAAAACCGTACAAAGAAACAAACAGAGTTAATCTAGTGACCCTAAACCAGGGGTCTCAAACTCCAGTCCAGGAGACCCCTGCCTTAAACTGACTCGTTAACCAAAGAAAATATATTGGTTGTTAAGACTACAGTAGACATATCTACTGTATATGTAGTAGGAGATTACCTACAGTAATTGTTGGATTATTCCAAAATATGTGGGCCACAAGCAAATGCATGACCATCCCCAGACTTCATATATGGAACAAATCAAAGGAACTGGTTACCATGTGTCTTTTTAGACGTTCGTCAATATTTCTGTGAATATGATAAATGCATTGAACAACTCTAAAATATGCTCTTATCTTAAGCATCTTAACTTTTTACCATGTACTGTATGCGTCTGTTGTGTTGTGTATTACTGTCAGTTCTTTATTCTGAGTGTATTCGTCTGCGGAATGAAAAACACAGGACCCCAGCTATATATTACAGTCTGCGTCTTTGAGCTCACGGTGCTGGTGGGGGTTAAGCTGAGAAATAAAACAGAATATTCAATGACATACTCGGGATATGTACGGGGAGCTTGAACAAGTGTTAGACTTTATGCACATTTAAATGCCAGCCGACAATTTATTACAACTACTGGCACTCTTTTTGTTAAACATCAGGCATATTTCAAGCTGCCTCTTGCTTCTGACAACGTTGGGCAGAAAGCTTATATCTAGGTCATACTGTGCCACATTACACTGTGCAGTGCAGCACTTTGAATCTGTACTGCTACTCTAATGGTGTTCTGTTCTCCAGTAGCACGGCAGCCAGTCACCTTAAAGTTGGAGTCAGCGATTGTAAGCTAATAGTCTGCACTTTTTAAGAGTCAGCGTTGCTGGAAAAAGATTATTAATATTTGAATAGAAAATAGAAACAGCTTCAATGCCATATATAGGGTGCTCGATCAGATGCTCCGTTATCCAAATTGGACGCATTGCCAAGGCAGGTATAATGTTGTGTGAGTGTATTGGCTTACAATTGCTGAATCCACCTTTAATTACTGATTAAGTGACTGACATACGTTGCAGTGTTCATGCCGAGAGAGGAAGAGTCCACGTGCCACGGTGGTTTAGCGCCAACTTGTGCATTGCCACGGCCTTGTGTAGTTGCAATACTGTGAAGCAGGAATAGGGATTACAGTGAGAGTGCCTGAAAGTGTATGAACAGGCCTGAAATGGACTTGGAGAACGGGACAAATCCATGTGTTAATTCCCTTCTGTCGTAGCCTGTTTTGAGGTGAAACCTCAGCGATGAGCTCTGCCACGTGCCTCCAGCATACAGTATTTAATGCCTCCGTCTAAGGGTCTTGACAGGCACATTAATATTTACGTTCTAATCCTTTGACACCTCATTAATATCGTTATTGGTATGCATACATTACTGTGGCACATTCCATCGCAACACTCAAACGGTACTATTTTAATAGCATTATTTTACGGTATGAGAATCAGAACACATTTTCTGTCTGGGATAAAACTCAAACATGGTGATTAGGTATCTAGCCACAGGATTTATGATGTTAGTGACATAGGTTTACCAGGTGCGATGTACAGTGGACAAGAAATTCAGAGGTACGCCCAATTAAACCCAGACAGTTCTGGTCATGTGTGACAAACTGCACTTGTGGAAGCAGTACTGCGAATTCATACTTGAGTAAAAGTAAAGGTATCATTAGTGAAATAAAGGATTGAAGGTAAAGTCACCGAATATGTTTGAGTAAACATCTTATCTTTATATCTGTATAGTCCAAGTATATCAGAAGTTTTGTGGTAATAAGGTAGTGTCACTGCACCCCCAGCGCTGAGCCTGACTCCACCTTTAAAGTGTCACTGCACCCCAGCTCTGAGAGGGGGCGGGGGGTCTGAGAGGGGGACCCCCATTACCATCAACGTTAACATTAACATTTGAATGTGATGACGTATGAGCATACCAAGTGTGTTGTTGAAAACCAGCCAGGTCCTGGGGTGATTTTTAATGGATATGACATGTAGATCTGTTTTTAGCCATAAAATGCAGATTTTTATAACAACGGAAATTATGTCAGTATTTACACCAGCACTGATGTGTCTCATCACAGATAAATGCTATTACTTTGTTTACAACTCAAAAAACACATTTTTGGGTGCAATTACACTTAAATTGTATTTCTATTTTTGAGGGTCAGGTGCTGAACAAGGCTAGTTTTTTTTTTAAGCTGTTACATAAAACCAACTGTAGCCATTACAGGCGTTAAAGTTGGTGGGATGTTAAGGGGTAGGAATAAACACATTAGTTGGGATAAGATATAGCAGAGTATATGGAGATACATTAGATTTTCATCTTCTTCTAGTGTAGTAGAGTGTGATTATTTTGAAAGAGAAATCTGCTCAAATATTTATGTAGCCGCTGACATTTAACCACAGCAAATAGTGTTTCTGTCAGCCCGGGTAAACAAAGGACACGTTTCACCTGATAAGACAAATCGGGGGGACTAGCTGACTATCCTCCTAGACTACAGCTCCTTGCCCAGTCACACTGTCTCTGGCTGGTGAAGAAATTCCATTATGTGACCACTGAATAAATACTGTATGTTTATATAGCACTTGATTTTGTGAGGAGTAATAAACAAGGAAAGATTGTAGCAAGATTTAATTTAAGTAATATATTAGTGATTGATCCTGTAAAGTGTAATGCAATGAACAATTGTTGATTTTCTTCATTGGAAATAGTTATACATAATCCAGGGATATGTACTGTATGCAGTTTATATAAACAAATAATCATTTTTTTGCCTCTTTATAATTGTATACTTGTACTAAAAAGTCCCTAATTAATATTATTATTATTAATATTATTATTATTAAATAGTCACAATATGTACTTAGCGGTCATAAACAGTATTTCTGTATTATTTATTATACTGTCTAATTATTAAACACGATGTAACTTCTACATTACATCTACTTCCTTGACAATCTAAGCACACAATGTAAAGTGCAAGGTGCAAACTGCATTTAGGGCGTGTCCAAATCCACTTATGCTAGTTTAACGGCTCATAAAACAGTCTTTGCGCCAGGCGCATGGTTCAAAAGGGTTGGACTTACTCTCTTCATTATTCACGGGTGTGTTTTGGGCGTAACATACGATAAACCAATCGCGAGTGTCACCAGGCGCGCTTGCATCATCGTTAGATAGCTATTATACGAGCGGGTTTTTGAAAGCGCTGGAGCAGACCATCTAGGAAAAAGGGAGATCCCTAATATATGTTGATAGGCCCATGCACCTCCTTGTGTGTGTAACAAGCAGAGTAAACGTACTTGTGCACCCGTCATAGTCGATATTATCTTGATATTGTGCCGCACGTTGACAAGATAGCAATTCGCCAACAATGAGCCAGACCACACCTCATGTTTAGACCAACCAACAAACAAGCGCTCAAATGGGCGCATTTGCATTTGTTATTTAAACGAGATGGGTACTGAAACTAGCAAAAAGACACTTGCGTTCCCGCTTTTTGCTGCATTGCGCCAGTTGTAAGATAGGGTCCTCTCTGTGTTTGTGTGTCATCTATGGCACATTGATAACCCTAAAGAGTGTTAATCATCAGTAACATTAATATAGGCATTATTTAATTTGAACTTCAATTGTTTTATTTGAACTGCCATTCAATTGGGTCATAACAAAACTGATTGATTGAGAATCATCTTAAATAATAGTTGAACAATCCCAATCAACTGGGAGTTCCTTGTTGATGTTCGGCTCAGTTAAATTCCCAGTTTTACTGCAACATACATTACTGAACACATCCACACCCAATCCATCTTTCTGTTAACCACCTGTTCTTTCCAAGACATGGAGTAATCCTATTTTTGGCTCGTCGTTTCTGATGAAAGAGAGCTTTCAGGAAGTCGGCACTAGGAGATGTATGTTGTCAGTTCGAGGGTCTTTTGTGAGATCTCGTATCCTTTCCTTTATCCTGTCACACAAGATCCGTGGCAGACATATTTTGTCTCAGCCAGCTGTCTCACTCCGCCTAAATAAAGACACAATCGCAGACCGGTGAACTGGGATGGCAATGCAGCCAGCAAACAGTGAGCGCATCGCGGGAGGTTTTCAAGGATGCGTTCAGCTGTCGAGAGATCGAGAGCCTGCTCCCTGAATTACAGCATCTGGGAAACCACTGAAGTGTGTAGTAACAGGTCGGATGCAAAGTTGCCTTTGGTTTTGGTCCACTAGTCAGTCCTTTTTTATGTTATTTGCATGTCCTGTTTTTTTTGTACAATATGCTAATTTTTACTGCTATTTATCATAATAGAATAATGATTCGGCCTACTGCCCATCCATTGCATTTGCACCTCCTATAGTAATGTATAACCAGGTGTCTAGGGGTATAACTAAACTAACTAAGCACCTTCATTGGCCAACTCAATTGACCAGGTAGCTGTTGCCAAAATGAAACTGTAAAATGACAGATTGTAGCTTTAAATACAGAATATGTGAAGGTGCTAATGAAGGCGTAGCATATACTGTACAGAACCTGGAAGTGTGGTTCAGGGTTCCTTGTTAAGGAAATACTGTTAGCTTGAAACTGAACACACATTTCTTTCCATAGCTGCACCACCACTTCACGTTCGTCTACCCTTCACCTGCAGCGCACTTGAAAGTCGTTATGCCAAAGATGTCACAGTCCCTCTGATGTGATGTTGAACTTGCTGCTCTTTCGTTTTACTCACATTGACATCGCCCTGTCAAAGATTCACTTCTAGAGAAATGTAAAGCCTTTGCTGGCAAAAAGAAGAAAAAAAGAAACACATCATTGCAAAGTTACACGTGTCTTTTTTTAATTATTATTCTTTTTTTTTTACCTTCCCGTTCACTGTAAGTTTGTGAAGTACACTCAGAACGTGACACATTATGCAGGTGGAAAAAAACTACAAAAGTGGAGGCGCGGATTGACAATTAGTCTGCTTTATGTTGCAAGTGAACAGAAATGATTGCCAGCTCTTTCAAAAGAAGCCACTTTTCGGTACCTTGTTTAGTTATCCATCACTGCTGACGCATACAGAACAGGTTGCCTAATGTGTTTTTTAAATTATTATTATTTATATTATTATTATTCATTAAGGGCTTATGTTTACACACATATACATTATACAGTAACTGTATTGTTACTGTAACTGTTTATTGTAATAATAGTATAGTGTCCAGGGACTGCGGTTAAAAATCAGCAGGCTGGTAAAAACATTGATGAAAATACATAGAAAAACGTATTTGATCGTATCTTTATTTGTCCCTATAAAATATGTATTTCTATGTATTTTCATCTTCTGCACACATTTCAGAAAATAACTCAAAACTCGTGTGTCCTTGCCTGCGTCTTGCTGACCTGCATGCATGTCATAGACCAACGCTGTGGGCTGTGTCCAGGATCCTATCAGTTCAAAGCCGATCTGAGAGGATCACTCATTCACATGTTGCGATGACATTTTATGGTTGAATATTACAGCTATAAATCAGCTTTAATATTCATTGATTTCAGAATGCAGTGGGCATGAACCCAGGCTCATAGTGTATAATGAACACTATTTGAAGTCTTCCGAAGGATACTATTAATATGACATTTAAAAAAAAAAAACGTATTATTTAAAATAAAATACAGAAAAAAGCGACGTGTCAAAAAACACCTATGTGTAGTTTTTCTTTACGGTGTTCCTTTGTTGCTTTTGTATGCAAACTTTAATTTTGTACATTTTAACATTCGCGTCTTAGTAGGTGAGATATTACATTACACAGAACATTAAACTCATTTGATGACATTTCAAAAGCTCTATGAATTCTTAATTCTGCCTCCCAATCAAGATTGGAAGCAGGGTGAAAAACAATGAAATGATTTTTAAGAATGTACCTAGCAGAGCTACGCCATACGACTCACTTATGTGTTCACAATAATGACCTGCGAGTTGTTTTTTACTGTCTTGTCTCATTAACATTGCAGTAGAAATGCATTATTCAACAGTCTCACTAATTCCTTCCGCCTTTTGTCTTCCTCTCCTCTAGGTAAGTGTCAGTCAACAACGTGGCGATTATTCCAGTCATCTGTGGCTTCCTGCTGAGTCCTTCTGCGTTGGTTTTTACACTCCCATACACCACTGCCTAATTCCGCCATCAGGTTTGAACAGACCCCCCACCCCTCTCCCCCCTTTTTATAGTCTCCTCTGCGTGGAGTGCTGTGATTTTGTTTGTGTTCTATCTAAGGAATCAGGTGAAGAGAATGTGTGTGTGTGTGTGCGCCCGTGCATGTGTGCGTGGAGAACGTTCGGTGGTCTTGCGTTCGTGCGGCTAGCTTGCGCTATGGAGCGTAGCCCGGTCGATGAAGCATTGCTGGCGAGGCGATGGTGCCTGTGTTTGAAAGACAACGCGGTGGCATTCGTGGTCTCAGCTTGTGACTAGCGCTCTGTGGCCATTGATCACCGCCTTTCCGGTTTAATTGAAGCGTCAATACCTCGGCTGTGGCGTTCTGCACTACCGGACCATGCGTTATTCAGTGTTGTGGAGTCTACTCCACAATCACTTGTCTATGTACCATATCAGGGTATTGATATGGTTGAGCTAAACATTTGATCATCCTTTTATAGACACATTGTATGATTACGTCGACGTGTCAGGATCCCAGGAGAATAAATCCGACCTGCCGGTTGGTTTAGCAATGATAACATTGCCCCTGATACGCTGGCACAATTGTCATGGGCACATCAAGTCCTTCCCAGCCCTCACTGTCACCAGGGGCATATCTGTGGCAGCTCACGCCAATACCGTTATCTGCCACCGGGGGCATATCTGTATATCTGTGGCAGCACATGCCAAGACCATTATCTGCAACCGAGGGGGGGCGGGGGGCTTTGGCTTACTTGAAGCAATTAGGCCACATTATTGGCAACCTTCCTTGGCCTCACCCCATTATCAAGACCACTAATTACTAGTGGGGCTCTGGGTCCTCCCCCCCCCCCCCTCCTGTCTCTCTCATGGGGGGGGCGAGTCGGGGAAGGACAGACCGCAGACGAAACGAGCGGGAGAGCCGGAGAGCTGCGAGGTGTTGGGTTTCATTATCGGCGGGCGAAGGGTGTAGGTTGTAGGTGTCTGTTCAACGACGCCTTCCATTTGAGACACCTGTGTGTGAGCGGATAGTGGCGTGCGTGCGTGCGTGCGCGTGTGTGTGTGTGTGTGTGTGGTGGTGGGGCGGGGAGCCCCAAGGGAAATATCGTCTTGCCAGAGACACTTTCAAAGGATCATCAGCAGCATGATTGAAGTCTTTTTCCGGCCGTAATGATAACGAATGAATCCCTGTTGCAGCGCTGTTGGTTTTGGGGGGGGAGTACAAAATTATGGCTGCCGGGCAATGGCCGCTTTAATGGGAAGAGACACACAAACAAACCACTCACGCACACACCCACACACACACGCAAACGCACGCGCGCACACACACACACACATCTTCTTCATCTTGCGAATGCAGGCCTGGCCACCTGTTTAGCACCATTAGCACTAGCGGGTCAGTCAGGTTAAGCTGTAGTTTTCAATGGTTAATTACTTAACCAGTGTAAATGCATACATGTTACTTGTCTCTCTTAAATGACAACACAGCGCAATCTTGCGTTGAATGTCAGAGGTGCGTTTGCCTAGATTTAGCCCAGATATATTTTCTTTACTTGTTCTGGTATCATCCGACACAGATGATAAAAAGTGTTACTGTACACAGAGCACATGTGGATGACATGGTTCTCACTGCCTTTGGAAGATATTCTCTTATGAAAGAAAGATACTGTGTGTGTGTGACGGGTAAAGACAGACTCAATTCAAGTATCTCTGTCAATCTTGACGGAGATACTGTATATGACGGAGAATTGATCCTGATATTTTATAGATTATGCCGTGACACATGCACAAGAAACTTGCACACACACACGCACACACACACACACGCACACACACACACACACACACACACAGAGATATTGGTTTTATCCTCTCCAAACATCTCTCTTGTCCCTTTGAGAAAGGGAAGGTTAGAGAAAGGTCTGGGAGCTTGGAGAATCCTGCAGGTTGAGATGGTGACCGTGGAGATATGAGCCCCAGACCCCAGCTCCGGTTGACATTACCATTACCAAAGGTCAACGTGTCACAGATAACTTTTTCCTGGGCCTCAAAGGGCCTGAGTCCACACGCAAGCACCCGAAGACAGAATGGGAAGAGCGGAAGGCTACTCTGAGTCACTTGGGATAGTGTGTTTTTTATTTTGATGTAGGGAGAGAGTCTGTGGATTAGTATCAACTTCATCTGGTCGCTAAAGGGCATCTCTCTCTCTCTCTCTCTATCTTTGACTTGTTTTATCTCGATGGCGGTTCGCGATGGTTCGTGCACCTTGTTCTATGGTATCTCCGTTGTTTCGTTTTTTGTTTTGTATTTGGCTGACATTTTTTCATTTTCTGTTGTCGAGCTTTAATTATCTTATCAATTTGTGAAACATTTGATGCAAACAAAGCTAGCAGTGTTGTGCTTTTTCATTAATATTTTTATCTCCACACACCCCCACCCCTGTTAAATTAAATGAAACTCTTTCGCATTTCAGATTTTCATAAAATCACACGACAGTTTATTGCCTCTTAAATGTTTAGGAGTCAATGTGGGAGCTAATTACATTTGCAATTAACTGAATGTCTTTCAAGGATTTCCTTGAATCAAACGCCATTCTTTTGACGCCACTGTGTTTTCGTTTATTTTTCCTTGTTCAAAGATAATGACACTTGCTTCTCCCAAAAAAAAAAAACTAAAACAAAACCTAAAGAAACACCAGAGCAAACAGTGCTTGGAAATGAGTGGGAGTCTCTTACCCAATCAGCAGAGTCGCTTGGTTTTCATTTTTGTTTCTGTGCGCCCGTCGTATGAATGACTCTGAGACCACGTGACATGCGTCCTGCTCCCCTTCCTCACACCCTGTCAGACACCCCTTCCTCCTCACCAGCAGCAGACCCCAGCGCAGCACCCCTTCCTCCTCACCAGCAGCAGACCCCAGCGCAGCACGGCACATGTGCGGCATGGAAATGAACGCTGATTAATTCTCTCCGGTGTCTGAGGAAGGCCTGTAGTCTTGGCCCCTGTCACAGGAGCTGGGAACACGGAAAAAGTGGGTGGAGGGGGGGTGGGGGGGTTGCTTGGCATCAGAGGGCTCACAAGAAGCAGGCCTATTGCTCTGGATGGGGGGGGGGGTAACCCTGATGTAACCCTGGCCTCCGGCTTGCCTTCAGGGCCCACGAAGCAGTCGGCGTGACAGAGGAGACCATGCGGCTTTGTGCCGGCCACACGAGCGCACATACCTTGCTGCTGTGATGTTTTATTCACTGTGTGGCCTCACGCTGCAGGTGCACTGGACGGCCTGTCGGCGGCGCTGTCAAGCTTGTGTGCATGCTTAATAATAATGCCATACCATAACCATGTACATGGTGGTGCATTTTATTCACTGGCACTTTGGTTGGTTGTCCAAAAGCAGCCCACATTACAAGGTTTATTTATTTTTGTTAAATATTACTTTGTAAAGTGAAACCTGAGGGGTTGCTACTAGTTACCGTAGCACCCCCAGCGGTCACACAAACCCTCTCGTGAGACGCATAACGCAACGCGGCAAAACCTCCCTCAAAAATGAATTTAGCGGATCTCAAATGAATTATATGTAACTACGCCTGAATAAATCTTTAATCGGCATAATGAACTCTTGAGTATAGATCTGAGGAGCCGTTTAGGAGACGGATGACTCGCGTGAGCCAATCTCTGCCGGGATAAATCAGAAAGAAACAAGCGCTGGAACTTTACTGTCTCTGCTTACCGAGGACTGGCTGATTTGAATAATTGACTGTCGGACGGGAGCGCTGCACCAGTCGGCTGATAAGGGGGAAGAATAACGCCAACCCCCCCACTCCACCCCTGAAAATACAAAACAAAACATGGAATCGATCACCCTCTCTCAGAATAAAGCACTGTTCTGCTGCCTTATTGTCTCAGCCAACTCTCTCTCCCTCTCTCTCTCTCCATCTCTCCATCTCTCTCTCTCTCTCCCTCTCTCTTTCTCTCTCTCGCTCTCTCTCTCGTTCTCTCTCTCTCTCTGTAACCATCTGTATCTCATGTCTTTCTCTATCCTTTATGCGACAGGCTGCCAATTTGCCGCCGTTGCCGCGATGATAAATACACTGTGACTCGGCATTAAAACTTTGCTTGGCTTTGTAAAAATGTCGACCGGAGGTCAAGCACTTTATCAACTCTGATCCTGTTTACTTCCTTGTGTGTGTGTGTGTGTGTGTGGGGGGGGGTGGATATGTTTGTTTTGTTAACCAGGCACCTGCCAACGCATGCCACATTTGATTTCCATGAATTGCCAGCATTTGTCCACAGCATTGTTTTCACCGTGTATAAGAGAACGTGTCCGCATATTTCCGTCTCAGTCAGCAGTTTTGTGTGTGTGCATGTGTGTGCGTGCGTGTGTGTGTGTGTCTTGTAGGGCTAGGGTTTCCGCACATAAATGCATACAGTAGTCTGTGTGTGCATGCACAGTGATAATTTATTTTACCCGTGTGTGTGTGTGTGTGTATATAATCTGTTTTGTCATTTTGATTTATATGGTGACTGACAAACGCTGCGTACAGTAGATCCACATACAGGCATGGCTACTCATGCAGAGAATGAACAGGCCAACGGCCATGTTTCTGCCATCAGGTTAGTTAGGCTAGCGCATACTTTGGATTCTGCTAGCTGTTGCAATATGCCAGCAAATGAGGCGCATAAATGCGCATGGCGTCTACGTAGTTATTAGAATTAGGGCAGTTGAGATCGGCCCATGCACACCCATTGACTTTATTGGCCTTTGTTGTTAAGTGTGCTCTAGGCTACTGTAGGCTATGGCATTCACATCGCTGGGTTCCCACACATCACACTACATTTCTACATGCATGTGTACAGTGTGTACAAATAATTAAATAGTTAATGGCTGCCTGATTTATCTGAAATAGGCTAATTGTTGATGTAAATGATTCTGATTAGCTGTGAATATGCTCTGAGCTGCACACAATGACGGCAACAAAGAATGAAATATGAAGCTCGTTTCATGAAGCTAACATTTTTGGCCCTTGCTCAGAAGTGCTATCCATCACTGTTAATTACCTTTTTATATAAAGATAAATTGCTTTCACGATTTTCCCCGCTGAAGCTCTTGTGCATTTTTATATGTTCAATTTCTATAGGCCTGTGCACAATCCCCATTCCAGATTTGCTCTAGAGTCTAGAGCATGTGGTCCTAAAGTTGAACATTCAGCACCTTTGATTTCCTTAAATCTGGACACTGCTCTCCACTAGTTGCCAAGCTTGGAAGAAGATGTTCGTTTCTACTTGCAACTACTTCTTCAAACTTTATTTTAACAGACTGAGACTGGTTTATTTTATGGCTGTGCCCTGTGTAAACACATTTAGGTTTAGGCACAAAGACAAAAGAACACTTACAGTACAAAACATGCTTTATAAAACATGTATAAGCAAACACACAAAGTACTAGTTCAACGGAAACAATCACATACAAACTTATTTTAATCCTCCATAATATTTCTAAAATAAGCAAGTGTCTAGTCTAAGGTGAATCTGCAATTATGTCCATAATAGTAGTGCAAAGGCACTGAAGGCGGTCTTACCCAAATCTGTGTGCACTACAGGTGTATTTAATGTAATCCCAATATGTGATCTAGTGTTAATATTAGTATGTCTAGTGGAGATTATTGATATGGGATGTGCTTTAGAAATAAATATAAGAGCATGTTGTTCTCGCCTTGCAGATAAAGGGGCCCAACCCACGTGTTGGTATAGAATACAGAGTACACAGTGGTAAATAGCATCCAACTAGGGAGCAGCTAGGGAACTATATAAACACTTGAATCCCACTTAACCTGTTAGTGTCCAATCAGCGATGTGCCTCCGATGTTCAGATCTTGGTGTGTCTTGCTGAACGTAGTTCTGTTAGGCTATCATTACACCTTCATTGTGTTTAGCCATTTTCCTAATCTATTAACATGTCTCTGTGTGTGGTACATGTGACCATGTTTCACTCTTCTGAACCTACTCCAGTTTGTTAGTTAGTTTGGTACAGGCTCACCTATCTCGGCTTGCTGGTCCCGACATGTCAGCTACCTGTAACATAAAAACAAAATAAAAACAAGCACAATTAAAATGTAGGTTAGGTGCTAACTGTTAACTGTTTGCTAATGCAGCCTCATCTCTCTATGTGAAGTGCAGGGAATTAACGTTCAATGGATTTTAACCAGACTAGCAAAACAGTATGCCCCACTTAATTAGCATTTATGTCTTTCCAAAACTATGTGTTTACGAAACTTCACAACGACGTGTGATTTGACAACCTGTAGTATCTCTTTAAATGAAGTCCTCATTATGTAACATTTTCCTGCCGCCACCTGCCTACCCCCTTATTTGCACCTCAAAGGTATTAACATGAAGCAGTTCTGTTGTCCTCCCGGATCGATTCAAAATTAATTCTCCCCCGCCCCCCTCCGCTCTGCTCATTTGAACCCGTCTTTGCCTTAGTCACAGGTGCCACTCATTATCAGTGCCGTGCCTTTATTGTTACATGACGGCGGGGTGGGCGGGTGCAAGGGGGGGTCACAAGGTATTCAAAGTGCACTGTTGTTTACTTGACAGGGCGACAAGCTTTGACAATTACCTGTCTTAAAGTGACGGAGAACGACGTCGCACCAGATGAAACGGCGGCAATATCATTCGGCAAGGAACCCTCTGCAACAGCGCTACCAATTCCCTTTGCTAAGGAGCTGTCATCTCGTCAAATGATGTGTCCCCCTCCTGCTCTTCCTCTCCACCCCCCCTCTCCTTCCCCCCTTCCCCACATGCCACCGTTTTAAAGAGTTGTTTATGTGTCTGAGACGCTACTTATGGCAATCTTTGAACTCTTGCAGAGAGCGCGTTCCTTTGTCGAAGATGTGCGTGACATGTCTGTCTGTCTGCGCGGTGGGAGGTGTGTCGCAGTCGCAGGCGGAACAGGAAATGCCACGTCGATATCGGAGTGGGTTCCTGTCCACGGAGGCTTTCTTTTGGCTCGTCGCGTCAGGACGACGCGGGGTGATCAGCGAGGGCATGCAGTGCAAATTGTGATGCGCTCACATCACAGCTAACATTCACTATTTTGTAGTGATGAGAAGCTTACATCTTTGGCTGATTATATTTCCTTTGCCAAAGTGTTGGATTGCTCGCTTATTGGAGTCCAGCTGGAGCAGATGGATGGATTTGCTACCGTGGGTCCCATTGCTGCCGTTCCTAGTGGCGGAAACATGTAGACGGAGCCTCATACAGTATGTGTCCTGTCAAAAATGTGTCAGTTGTTTCTGATGGTCACGTCAGGCCGCCGTGCCCAGCCTGGTGTGTTTCCGGGCATTTCCTCCTACGCTGTCCAATGATACTATTGGACAGCGTTTACCCAATCGCCGTTGCTACAGTTGTTCTGACCGCCTCATCTAGCTCTCCCACCATTTAGAAAGACGCTTGACTTCAACGTCGTCTCACTAAGCCACGCTGACTGGAGAGCCAGCAGGGTGGCTTTGCGGACGCTAATGCGAACAGGGTTTACAGACTATAATCTCAGCTAAAAGAAATTGAGCTGAGAGCAATAGTCGAGCAGAGACAGGCTACCCCTTACCTGCTTTCGCAACAGTATAAGACATAGTGTGCTGGCATTTTAAAATGGTTCCAGGTGTTTATGCTCATGTTATTATGATTATTATTACTGTTTGTAGCCACTTTCTTTTGTACCCTCAGGTAGCTTCAGGTGCTTTCAGCAACAGTTATACAGTGAATGAGACGGTCCCCTATGTCAGCTAGATCAGGATGCAACCCGTACAGCCAATAAAGGCTTAATACAAATTGGCTCTCTTATTACATACGATGGCCTCGTATCCCCACTCCGCCTTTGGGTAACCTTGTTAATTTAAAAAACACAAGCTTGTCATTTTGAACCGGCGATAAGACGGCCTCGAAAAGCAGAGGCTCCCTTACCTCTGTGGGGGCCGTGCGCGACGACGACGGCGCCTCGTAAAGCTTTAGCGCGCGGTCGCACCTGTGGGCCTCCCCGTCGTCGTACGGCTGCATTGTCAACCTGTGGCACAGACGGAGATTACCTGTCCCCCGAGCTGGCTCGGCCGACCGACCGGCCGGCCGGCTGGAGGTATATTAACAAGAACACTCTCCTCTTCTCTATCTGTCGCTGAGACGTCATTTATAATCCATCGCCATGCTTCGGAAGGTGTGCACATTGCGCGGACACGCACCGAACACATGTGCTCGAGCTAATAAAGCTAAGTACTGGCTCAGAGCTGCTGTAGGCTGGATTCTGCTCCCTCTAGAACCAGTTGGTCTGCCATTGCAGGGCTTGTTTACAAACCTGTTGTACAGTAGATGTGTGCAAGCATATGTGTGACTGACAGGCAAGGTGGATTCACAACGGTCTGGGTATTGGGACTCCCGGCGAGAAGTTCATGGGTTTGAGCCCCGGAGATGACCTTCCTGTAAGTACCCTTATCATTGTAAATCACTTGGGATTAAAGTGTAAATATCCTAATTGCTATTGACCAATAAAAGAAAAATACACCTGAATTGGTCAGATTCTTTCATGTGGCTGTCAAAATCTAAATCAACTTAAAGTATATAGAGGTGGGTAATATTAGCAAGAGCGCGTAAAGAGTATTTCACTCACTGACATCTGTGTAATTTCTAATAAATTACTGTAAATGCACAGCTCTAAATTACTACCTATAGCACCTGTTAATACACGTCTGCACACACATCTGCTACGCATTCACACACTACACGCACGCACGCACACGCACACACAGGGATCAGTGCATTCGACATGCCGCTGACATGGTTTTAGCAAAGATTAGGCGGGATTAGATTGGATCTGGTGGAGAATTGAACAAATAATTGAAAATTGTTCATTCTGCAATTAGAGGCTTTGTGGCTGCTAATTCACGCTTTGAACAGTCATGCCACACCTTCGTCAGATGCGTGAGTTGCTTTTGATGTGGCCTATATACTGTATATTGGATCGGGATTCACAGCAAGTATACTGTGTGTGTTTACAGTTTACAGTGTGTGTGTGTGTGTGCATATACTGTGTGTGTGTGTGTGTATATATATATATATATATATATATATATATAGTGTATATATAATAAAATCCAGCAAGCTTTAGATGTCGTGCGAAGGGGGAATAAAAAAACAACACCTTAATCTCTCCGTTTAACAGAAAACATACATGGCCGTTGACAAACAGGGCTAATAATAATTGGCGGCTGAAAAGACTGGAGGGAGAGAGAGGGAGAGAGAGAGAGAGATGGAGAGACAGAGAGAGAGACAGAGAGATGGAGAGAGACAGAGAGAGATAGAGAGGTAGAGAGAGAGAGAGAGGGAGAGTACTTCAGGCTCAGCGGTATACTGCCCTGTACCGGGGAGAGAGACTAACATAATGTAAATTCGCAGAGATAAATGAGGACGTTTGTTGGCATGGCAACTTCTTAGGTCACACGGCAGCGGGGGAAGGGGCGGGGGGCGGCGCCTGCAAGGTGATTAGCATTTCTGCATGTCTGTCAAAGTAGCTGGCAAAGGGTAGACCGCTCCCGCCCCCCCACACACACACACACACACACACACACAATGTGTAGACTGTAGTGCGCTCACATGCTACACGCTAACACACTTAAATGCACAGTGTAAGGGCAGTTCATTGTTTACCTATTTAATATGTTCATCAGCAGTACATTTGTGTGTGACTGTATACATATATATACATATATATATATGTATATATGTGTGTATATATATATATATGTATATGTATATTCAAACCTAGCACATCCTGGAACTATTGTGCCATAGGTTTTGGCTCTCCATGAACCATGTGACCGTTGACATCCGTTGCCGTAACTCTGTTATTTCCATGGCTCTGCTACAGATATCTGGACACACACACACACACACACACACACAGCTACACGGAGGGTCCACAGTGACCTGTCGCTGGCAGGCAGACTCCACCCATGCTCACTGAGCCCCTGGATGGTGAGCGACACGTAGGCTCTGTCTCCCCCATGTGCCTCGTGGACCAGTGGGTCTCCATGCCGCCCATTATTCCCTCCTACCTGCCTCGGTCGTGGTGGGAGCGTTCCAACTCTCTCTCTCTCTCTCTCTCTCTCTCTCTCTCTCTCTCTCTCTCTCTCTCTCTCTCTCTCGCTCCATCTCCGCCTCTCCACTAGGGGTGTAAGAATATAGTATCACAATATTACGTTGTGTGATATGGATCGATTCACTAAAACACTGTATAGATTTTTGTTTTTTTACTTAATTTATTTGTAAAAGGGACCATGTACAAAACACATTAACCCCAAAAGAGAGGAGAGACGCTTGTTACCAGATTTAGCTTTAAGCTAATTTCCATCTGCAGTCCCTGAGCAAGTTTACTCAAGTGTTTCCGTTTTACACAAATTAGAATAGGAGATATATTGCACCTCTCTCCCTCTCTCTCTCCACCTCCACTTCTCTACTGTCTGTCTCTCTCTCTCCACCTCTACATCCACCTCTCCATCTCTCTTCACCTCCACCTGTCTATACCTCTCCACCTCTCTATATGCACTATAATATTTTGCTTGCCACACTCTCTGCCTCTTACGATGGATAATGTGTTATTAGGTGATGATGGATTTGTCAAACAGGGATTCTTCAAATAGCGTTAAGAGCCGTTAGTAACATTCTTATAGATGTAACAATGCAACAATAGTGTGTACCCATTTCCTGGTCGATTTTTATTCATTTTTCAGTTTCAGTTTCCAGTTTTCATAGTAAAAGCTTTCACAGTTGGCGCTACGTCATAGGTGCAGAGACATTTAGTTGACGTGTTGTGTTCCATAATTTAGAGATGGGCTGATGCAACCGGCCCGGCTTCACCTTGGCCGGTCTATCGGTGCATCTCTAATTGCATCTGAAAGCGTAAGTGAAGTAATAATAGCAGTGCTCCACCAACAGTTCTGTCCTCCTATTCCTATAACCTGTTAACAAAACATATAGATGGCTTTGACTAAGCTACGTCTTGCATTAACGTTAGCCTAATACACGCGGTTTCATTTGCGGCATTCATGCCCATTTGTGTGGTTATTTTCACTTTGTTTTCCTGTGTCTGTTAAAGAGTGAGCGTGTTCAGATAGTCTTTTGAGAAGTGACATTGTGAACTCGTCTTACCGGGCCTGACAGATATGTTTTCCACTTTGTTGGAAAATGAGATTTGGAGTCTCTACACGAGATTAAACGAGTCATTAGCACGATGCAGTGGGTGGCACATAAAGTCGATCCTGCAAGGTCTCCGAGAGCAGAGGAGAAAGCGGACACGTGACTGAATTATAGAGGACAGTGGAGAGTACAGGAAATGAGGAAACGGTGGTGAACAATCGGAGAAGGCGAAATATAATTAGCATAAGAGGGGGTCCGAGAATTCACACTTTGAAATGAAAGGAGCTGTGTTGTCATGTGTCGTTTCCAGGGTGATCACTTCACTGCCGGCTCAAGTTACTTTCTCTCTGTGGCACCATAAGCACATCACAGTTCAGTGACACCTTTCTCCAGGCTTTCAGATTGACTTGTTTGTTGTATGTGTATATATGTGTATACAGTACGTATTCATATGTGTATATATGTGTGTGTGTGTGTGTGTGTGTGTGTGTACTATGTATATATATATATATATTTATATTGTTACGACCTGGCTCATGGGCCGTAAACCAAATCAACCAAACGAACAGACCAAACAAACCGAACATACCTAACAATCAGAATACCCAGAATGAGGTGTGAAAGTCTGTAAGTGTATGTACTGAATATATGTGGTGCGTGTTGCATGCTGACCA
>JAODOY010022409.1:0-24427 GCA_025399855.1 Forbesichthys papilliferus
CACACAGTATGGTAACCATAGAAACTGCTAATTTGATCGCTAATTTAATTTTAACACACAGACTACACCAATATCATTCACACATCACACAAATCTAGAGTGCATTTTAAGTACTAGTCTTATGTACTGTTTATTATAGACTAGTCGTGAATTCCCATGTCCTTGCTTGGTGCTACAGCAGTTGCAAGGCCAATAACTAGGCACCCTACCCTAACTGTTATAAGTGTAGCGCCCCACAACATCAGCCTGCATTCACATCAGCTGGGTGTAGGCCATTGTGCCAAGTTACTGACCCAAAAAACAAACCACAAACAACAATGGCGCAATAGTATATTTTTATTTATACTCCATAGGAATATTTTATTGTCCCCTTTTCTGCAGGGCAGTCAAAACCTACCCTGGCTAGCATACTATGGCTCAGTTCAAATATATTTAACTGAGCATTACAGTCTGGAAACCCTGATCACATTAGCGTTCACACAGCCGCCCTGCTGGCAGCCCAATCAGGGTGGGATAGCGAGATGACGTTGACGTCAAGCGTGTTTAGAAATATTGGTAAAGCTAGATGAGGCAATCAAGCGTGGCCGTGTTCACTTTGTAAATATGGACTGGTTACACCAGGCTAGTCAGAACCCAGGGCAGACAATAAAACAGTGGTCCTAGAAGTGTCAGCTGGTATTCATTGTCATCTGCAGCACGATGTAGTGTACTCAGAACATGGACTTAAACTAGTGTACAATGGTAAAGTGTCACTGACATGGGCCACGTCAACAGAAATGCTGTTTTAGTGTGCTTCCTGTTTTCAGTTATTGTATGTTGACTCGATTCGCCATAAGCGGAGCAGTCGAATTCCCAAATGGAATGCTTGTGTATCCATTAAAACAGTGAGTTGGCCTAGATTGTTTGATCACAGATCTAAAACCTAATACTGCATTTTGAGCCTCTACTGGCCTGTGAAAGACAGCGATAATATCAAGGTGTAGTGTGACTGGATCTTTTCTTCACTGTCTGTTGTCTGGTGTCATAGATGGTATGCCTCTACATTAGAACAACATACTTCAGTGGAGATGGAGGGGTACCGTAATGATGTTTGGAGAAAGTGGCATAGCTAAATCAGCCATTTTATACAATTCTCTCTTCAACACATGCATCAAAGTTGAAGTGTGTCAAAGTGTAGCACACACTTATCTCTTGTCCTATCACTTTCTGGCAGACGGCCATAATGTGAATGACTACACTCACATCACATTGTGTGTTTCTGCATACTTTCCTTTTACATATTTAATGTCTATCTTTCAGTGTCTATGGCCAGTTCCCATGTTGTGTCGTCTCACAATAGCAGGAGGCTAGTGTTAGATATGGGCGTGCTTGATGGCCTACTGGGTTATAGTCATGCATCATGTACCCCCACGTGAATGGTTTGTTTCCCATTAGTGAGAAGATCTATTTAACTTCTACAGGCACTGAAGCTCTCGTATAATCAGGGTGGTGGCTCTGGCTAGTGGTTGTTCAGGATTTAATCCATCCCCAAAGGCAAACAGCCTCTAGGAATATAAACAAAGCTCTTGGAACGCTTCCCCTGGACTCAGGACTCTACCACGCCAGCAAAGATGAGCTACCAAATAGTCTTCAACGTTATTTTTACACTGAGGTGTGATGTCGCAGAACACACGTGTTGTTTGACGCACCGTGTGATTGTGTCTGTGAGAAATGTCTCTAGACAACCTCGTTTCCCTAGTAGGCCTATCTTGTTTTTTTTCTCCTTCTTCTCAGCTTCTCCTCTCTCTCCCACAGTGACCTGGTGTGCCTGCTGGTGAACATATGGGGCTGTGTTGTCAGCTGACGTGTTTACCCTCTGTGAGGAGGTAGAGAATATGTCACGTCGTTGGATGGGATTGTGTGGGAAACAATCAAAGGATTCATTATTTCTGGATGTATTTGTCCTCTTTAAAAACTCGCTGGTTCATATCTCCTTTCCCATATCTGTCATACATGCGTGCCCCTAGCCTTCAGTGTAATTTTGCTGTGAGAATCAGTCTGGTAAGCCTATGAATCATTTTGAATGTGTCAGAGTAGCAACCGAACCTTGCAAATCACTTTTTGAACCTGTTTTAATTGTGTCACAAAGTACACATGATGTTTGACTATTTTAAAGATTTTCTTGTTAACGTTGACGGCCCATCTGCTTTATTCTGTAGCACTAAGCTGATTTAACATATTCTCCAACTCTCTCTCCTTTTGGATTAATGCATAAGGCTACCTAAAAAGGAAGGCACCGCAGCAACAGGCAACACACCAAACCTGCCAAGCAGTCACCCCATAAACCACTCTTGTCTTGTACCTTTTGTTGCAGACGCCAAATTATTGTGAAATTGTGTCTGAACATTCAAAATAACGCCCCGCGTTCGATGTAAATCGCTTTTTCTGGCTGCGCTTGGTGTAAAAGGGCCTTGCTGTAATGGTTTTTAAGATAGAACTACACCTCACCCCATTCCTGTTTTCTCGGCTGTCCATGCAAACTCAGAAGGTATCTGAAAGAGCTTCCTCACTTGAGCATGCGCTTGTGCGTGGAACACACAATCGCACACAAACATGCTAATTAGGTTGACGCTAGATGAGTGTCAGTTGCTATTCTACGCCTTGGTGTAGTACTATCTTTAGGATTTTCAATATAATTCTAGACTATTTGGGTTTTATTATACATTTGGTAGTCAGATACGCTATAGTTGAGGATTTAACTATCCAGTTTACTGATTTCACTGTGGTCTAAGTTGGACTCTTTTCTGAGTGTGGCAGCATTGTTTCATTTGGTACAGGCCGCCTGGGTTGAGTAGCATACAGTTTTTGTTTTGGAGTTTCAGATAAAGATTAGTTTGTTTTGTGGTTTCTAAGTGCCAAATGTCCATAGTACTGCTTTTAACTACAATATTCTCATGATGTAACTGTTTTCTAGGTGTAAACAGTTGTGACTTCAACCACTTCCCTGAGGATCTGGAGTTTGCTGACATCATCCAAAGGGCCGAGCAAGCTATCGAGGGCGGAGTCTTCCCAGAGAGGATTTCCCAGGGTTCCAGCGGGAGCTACTTTGTCAAGGACCCTAAAGGGGTGAGGGCTGGTGCAGGGATAAGAGCATAATAGTGGGAGAATGGGGCGATGCAAAGCAAGGAAGAGGACACCTTGGAACACATACTGTGTGCTGTCATGTGGTATTACGTGTATGAGAGTAGGGATGGTGGTGGATGCGTTGACGCACACACACACAGACAGACGCAAGCATCGCGTATCTAGCCCGCAGCCGTGACATAGTATGTATGTCAACATGTATTGTTAGTATTGCAGAGGTTTGTCATGACTCAAGCAATAGTACATCTCTGTGACTTGTTTAATGTTTTCTGGAGCATCAACATCTTCCATGAATTGTATCTGTATGCTTGTTCAATATATAGTGCTTTTGTATTTACTTTACCTATATTTGCTTTTAATATTTCTTTATGACTAACACTTGTCAATCATATTCTGGCATGATTGAACATAATGTCTTAATACAATACCTTTATTCTTACTTCAGCAATAGTGACAGTTGGCCTTTTTGAAATATGGTGTCTATTTGCTTCTATGCTTTAGAAGATCATTGGTGTTTTCAAACCTAAGTCAGAAGAGCCGTATGGTCACCTGAACCCCAAATGGACCAAATACTTTCACAAGGTACAGTGTCTATTGTGCTTTATCCTGTATAAACAGGCCTGGCATGTACAGTAAATTAAAGCTTTGCACAATGTACAGTATATCTCCCAATGTATTTGGCCCCTCCCTCTTCTCTGTTGGCCAATCCCCCTCATGTATATTCTCTCTCTCTCTCTCTCATATATTAGTTGTGCTGTCCGTGTTGTTTTGGCCGAGGATGCCTGCTGCCTAACCAGGGCTACCTCTCGGAGGCTGCAGCCTCTCTGGTCGACACAAAGCTGGGTCTAGGAGTGGTGCCCAAGACCAAGGTGGGCTTCTGGGTGTCGTGTCGTGTGTCTGCTCTGCTCTTACTAGACTTACTGAATCCAAACTGTTAAATGTACTCAAAGAGACATAGTGGCTGTAAGTCACACTTTTCATATTTTATGTATTTTAATGTATAATAAATACATATAATGCATTATTAAAGTTTAATTGAGCTTTGTTGGGTTAATTATGCCATAATTAAGCTTCATTCACCTAATTTAAGGTTAATTGGTTTAATTAATTATTTATACATTCATTTTGGTGGTTAGGTAACAACTTCCAATCATTGCATACAGTATTTTACATATTAGTGATAGTGGCTGCTCGATTAATGGAAAGAAAATCAGAATCAATATTGTTCGGGTCAATATTGAAATCCCAATTATTTAACACTATTAATACTCATTGACTTTGGTAAAGTCGTTGCATTTACTGAAATGAACACACAGTGAAACAAATCAACAGTGAATTTCCATTCATACTTTTCCTATTGATCTTTCACCCTGGGAGTGGTGAGCGTGCACATGTCATTCAGATCACAAGACAAAATAAGAGTTTATGTGCAAAATAAATGTCTTCTTAATTACATGGTTTTTCAGTATAATTTGGACTAAAACACTTTTGGTTATTCTGGTCTTTTTCAGGTGGTATTTCTGGCCAGTGAGACATTTCATTACAATGCCATTGATAGAGCAAAGTCCAGGGGAAAGAAGTATGCCTTGGAGAAAGTCCCAAAGGTGGGACGGCGCTTCCATAGAGTGGGCTTGCCCCCAAAGGTATCATAGCGTTGAGTGGTTATAGACTTTGTGTGTGCTTAGCTAAAACATGCAACAGTAGTTTGTGTATAATGCAGTAAACAAACTAATTAAACCTTAACTATTGACTATTAAACTTTAGTTAAACCCTTCACTCTATAGATTCATGCCTCCAATCACACGGTTGTGTGGGGACAATTTCTGAACCCACTACATACATTGTCTGAGGGCGGTTATCATGTTTTGTGTAAAGAAAAATCAGGCTTGAACATTGCTTTCCTCTGTAAAAAATAATGTAACATAATGGCTATATGAATTATATAAGGAAATATTACACTGTTGTCTATTTTGATGTGTATATATTAGTTTGATGGCTTAGGTTTATTGTTGGGTGTAAATTACGTTGCAATGTAAATGACAGCTAATCTCTATTTTAGGACTTAGATGCATTTTAGAAACCTGCTGCTAATAGTGTGGCCTGGGTAGGTTAGACATGGCTGATGCTTGACAGCAGACCTACGCGTGTAAATTAATTTAATTGGATAAGCCCCATAGATCGATTACTACTGTTGTAGATTGATTACAACAACAATTGTCACCGATACCGATCCAGCTATTTAAGTCAGTATCGGACCGATTTCCGATCTCAGTATCGTATCGGTGCCAACCCTATTCTACACAAAGACATCATTGGTCAGTACTAATCAGACTACATACGGAAAGAGGGCGCATATGGTAACATGTTTTATGTCGCTGCCTACAGATTCTGTATATTTATATGCAGAAATCTGTTTATAGAGATTCATGTGGGTATGTAACTTCTTGAATACATTGTTTCTCGAATGGAACTGGAATTCATTGGAAGTTATTTCAGATGCCTCACATAACGCAACCAAAGTTTTTGTGCAGAATTGTTAAGGTAAGTAATCTATGGAGGTATGGGTTTAACAAAAAGTTATTTATATTAGTCATTATGTGTTAAAAAGTGAAGCGAAGAGCTCAATGCTCAGAATAAGAACCCACAAACATCACCTTTTTGCCTTTTCAAGTATTGGTAGTTTCAGTATTACATTAATGATTATTTTTGGTGTCTTGTGCTTTTGCTGAATGATTTGCCAAAACTTAATGGCTTTCTACACTGACAAAGCATTAAAGGAGGAAGTCAATTAAGGAAGTTTGCCATTGTTCTGTTAAGTCACTGAACGATATAACTTCACCGCAAGATTGTGTGTTTCATACTGCATGAGTATGACAAATGGTTACTTATGCCTGTCTTACTATGACGGCTATCTTGCATTTCCTGTTATGTTGTGCTTTGTCTGTTGAAAGGTGGGCTCATTCCAGCTGTTTGTGGAGGGTTACCACGAGGCAGACTATTGGCTGAGACGCTTTGAGGCAGAGCCTTTGCCAGAGAACATCAGGAAGCAGCTGCAGTCTCAGTTTGAACGGCTTGTGGTGTTAGATTATGTCATCAGAAACACAGGTTGGTGTAAATGCATGTGGATGGCCTGTGTTTGGCTTGCACCGATTATGCGTTCTTAGGGCCCTATTTTAACGATTCAAGTGCACGGTCTAAAGTGCAAGGCGCACACTGCATGTATGGCGTGTCCAAGTCCACGTTTGCTGTTTTAACGGCAGATAAGCGGCTGGTGCGCAAGGTTCAAAAGGGTTGGACTTGCACTCTTCATTGTTCATTGGTGCGTTTTTGGCGTAACATACCATAAACCAATCCAAGTGTCATCTCCCATTCCCTTTTTAAAAAATCAGGCGCGCTTCCACCCTACACCGATTGGTATTTTACCAGCGGGTTTGTGAAAGTGCTGGAACAGCGAGAATCCACCAATATCCATAAAATATGTTCCTGTAGGCTACACAATAATTATATTTCACATTGTACTTTTTTATCCTTTGCATGTTTGTGTGTGTGTGTATGCGACCAGCGGAGTATACGCGCGTTGTGCATCTACCTTTCCCCACTTTTCGCTGCCTCAAGATGGCAATTCGCCAGCAATGCGTTTAAACCACACCTCACGTGCATTTGCTCTTCAGACAACGTGGGCGCTGGACGGGACAAACTAGCAAAGCAAAGACGCTAATGTTTCCGCTTAGCACCACATTCATTGCGCCGGGTGTAAGATAGGGCCTTAGTGTTTAAAGGCAGTTTAACCTGCACTCAAATAACAACAGTTTCAATCTGTTTGTTTTTCTACTTGAACTGACTTTACTTCATTGTATGATCATTTTAAAAATGTTAAAGGTTTAGTTTGCTATTGCAGGCTAATCCTAAGATAATACATTTTTCTTCATTTGTCATTTTGCTATTTTACAGTTATATCTGCCTTCCCGAAAACAATAATCCGATACTTCTGTGGTCACGGTCACGACAACAAAGCCATTAGCACTACAAGAGTACAACACATTTCAACGTGTGAGGCTGCGCAGCGGAGGAATATTGTTTTGATTCGATCTCTAAGTTAGCAAGCGTTCTCGAGAATGATTGACCCTCCTTTTAGCTCAGGCAAAATAAGATATTGCCTGAGTCGTTGTTGCAGTTAATCACTAGTTTTGCTTGGTTGGTTCAATAGTATAGCACTCTGTGAATGATTCATAATGGCAGGTGCATATTTATATAACATACTTATATACTTGCATGAGTTTGTGCTCTCTTCCATGGTCAAATACATCTCGCAATTTTTTTGATTCCTTTCCTCAGACCGAGGGAATGATAACTGGTTAATCAAGTATGACAAGCCAGGAGAAGGAGAAAAGGTGAGATTAAACTACACGCACGCACACACACTGCTGCTGATGCAGGTTGACCACAAACTTTGCATCCCTACATGAGCCTCAAGGCCTGACTCCACTACAGTCGTAGAGCATTAGCCATAATATGAACTCTTTGTAAACAGTGAATGGTGCACTGTACGTTGTGTTTGGCACTTAAGAATTGAAGAGGATACTATATTTTCCATGGGTGACATATTTGTTCTGTGATTCATCTTCATAGTTAGTTGGACATTTCATTAAAATGGATTAAGTGTGACTATGTAATCTTATTGGCAAACAGATTGCACTGAATGCATATACTGTAAATGAATAAATTATTATACTGTCTATCAAAATGTCACAATACACCCAGGACACACCCTATGGAGCAGGAATGTCAGGCTGGCTCACGGCGTTACTTGGCCAAACACACTATACATTTTTTCTTTCAGATACTGTACATACAAACCAAGCACATGACTAGAACTAACTGGTAGCCTTGATGCCTGAATAACACCCTGACCGGCCATAGCCGCTCATTGGCAAATTATCAAAGAGTCCCATTCACATGAGCAATTAATCACTGTGATCAATAGCTGGTCGTCTGGTCAGCTGTCATCATTTATTCAGTCTCTGGTGGTTGATACATCTAATGCTCTCTCTGCTATAGGACTCGGATTGGCCAGAGAACAGCCCAGACTCCTGTATGAAGATAGCAGCCATAGACAATGGCCTGGCCTTTCCCTTTAAACACCCTGATGAATGGAGAGCCTGTGAGTTGCTGTCGATTCTGTCACGACCTCAGTAATATAGCGATGAGCACTTTATTTTGCAGTCTGTCTCTGTATTTTGACTGGTCTTTCTCGCCTCATGCTATTTAAAGGTATAGTCAGCTATTGCAAGCTAATTGTAAGATAATAAACCTTTGGTCAAATTCACGAAATAACTCCTTGCATTTTGCTATCTTAACTGTTCTCTGTTCGTGTTGAAGAAATAATCCGGCACTCCTACACAGCCCTGGCTCCGTATGTAGGAACGTAAACAAGAGCTGCTTCTCAATGCGCTTCGATGTGTGGGGCGGTGTCGCGGCGGGCTGGGGAGGGATCGTTTTGATTTTAGCTTGAATGGTGCGTTTGAGACTGCCTGACTGACCCTGCCTTTTAATAGAGGTGGCAGGGCAATGGGATATCTGTTTGTGGTAGTAGTTTGCTGCTGTTAACCGTAACCTTATATTTGCATGACACGCCTGCAGTGGCCAAACATCATTTCAACCAATCAACCAAAATTGACGGGGAGGTGTGTAGCCTGGTGTAACCAGACCATATTCACTTTGTGAATAGGGTCTGGCCACGCTCTGCGTAGACCTCCTAGTTCAGCACTGTCCAATAGTTTCAAATGTAACCAATCAGCATTGATACAAGTATTTTGACCATTTTGAAACACACTAAACTTCAACGTCATCTCACTAACCCACCCTGATTGGACCGCCAGCAGGGTGGCTGTGCGAACGCTAATGTTATCAGTGTTTCCAGACTGTAATCTCAGCGAAATAAAGGGGCGGAGCCAGGCTAGGGGAAAAAAAAGCACCAAAAAATCTAAATGTAAATTTATTTATTTGATATGCAATATATATTTTTTAGCTTTTTTTACTCAATCATTTGTAATCTACAGTATGTGGCATTACATTAGCACAGTGCCTATAAGAAAACAGTATCTCTACCAGCGCTGAAAGAATGTAACCCCCACCCTTCCTTCACCCAACCCAGACCCCTTCCACTGGGCCTGGCTTCCCCAGGCAAAGGTAGCCTTCTCGCAGGAGACCAGAGACCTGGTGCTGTCCCGCCTCTCGGATATGAACTTCGTCCAAGACCTTTGTGAGGACCTCTATGAGATGTTCAAGGTGTTTACTCGTGTACATATCTTCCTGCTGCTCACTGCTGGCTCTAGATGTAGCGTCTGTAGGATTTGGATTCGATTCAGTGATGCTAACAATTGTCCTACCCTACTCCTTTCTATTAGCCTAGTTAACAGACACGATATTCACCTAGTGAATATAGTCTGGTTACGCCCCTTTGGGGAAGTGCTAATAGTCGTTGCCTACTACCTCTGGGTAGTTTTGAGACTATTGGACAGCCTTTAACCATTCGGTGTTGCTACAACTGTTTCTATCGCCTCTTCTAGCACTAGCACCATTTAGAAACACGCTTGACATCAACGCCATCACACTAACACACCCTGATTGGGCCGCCAGCAGGATGGCTGTTAAAACACTAATGTGAACAGGGTTTCCACACTATACCTGTAATCTCAGCGACGACACATAAACCCATTTTATCTCGGTGCCTTTTCCGATGTTCACGGCTACACATGCAGTGCAGTTTCCTAGCACATTCCCTAGTCTACCACGACAGCCGTGTGACAATTCTCTCTGGCTAAATAGCACGTAACTGGGAGCACAAAAGCAGCAGGGGTTTATTATGGAAAATGTATGGCTTGTGTTGTGTTCAATTCTAGAAATGACCCGCTGTGTCCCTGTTGATGCCGATGTTGTCACGGCCGGGTCACAGTATTTATCTTTGTCTCCCTTTAGGCGGATAAAGGCTTTGACAAAACAATGTTTGAGCGACAGATGTCAGTTATGAGGGGGCAGGTAAGATGAATTCTACGTGCTAAACACATCAGTTTGAGCCAGAGCCGTGTAGAAGAGAGCGGTCACATGGTTCACGGAGACGCAAATTAGTAGTCAATATATGCATTGGTTTACATTTAAAATATAATTAATAGGGTACTACTTGTATTTCCACGATCCTCCTTTTCTTGGGGGGAAAAAATCAAAATAAACATTCCATTGGAGTGAACGGAGTTAACACGACTCCTTTAACACGGCTCTGGCTTCAGGCTCCAGTTGTTTCTTATTACTGTTTTGCTTGTCTGAGCCTTTCCTGTTGCCCACCGTTCTTCTCTCTCATAATCCACATAAATGGGTGTCACTCCACCCATGTATCTCCCTCCCTCTCCCCACATGTATTCTCCTTCCTAATCACCCAACCATTGCATCTGCCCTCTCTCTCTCTCTCTCTCTCGCTCCCTCTCTCTCACCCGCCAGGTGTTGAACCTGACCCAGGCGCTGAAGGACGGACGGAGCCCCATTCAGCTGGTGCAGATGCCGCGGGTGGTGGTGGAGCGAAGTCGCTCTGGCGGCCAGGGCCGCGTGGTCACACTGGGCAACGCCTTTACACAAACCTTCCACTGTAAGCGGCCCTTCTTCTCCTCCTGGTAGACAGACCACTGGAGGGGGTAGGGGAGGGGTGCAGCATGCTTGGGTAAGAGACGGCCATGGCTCCCTTGACTACAATGCCTTCTCACCTTCTGGGAGCGGTTAGACGAGGATCCCACTGGACATGATTGGAGGGGCGGGGCAGGACGGATAGAAGAGCTTGACGCTAGAACGCGGTGGACTGTGTAAAATGGCTGGCCCGAGCCTACTCTCTCTCTAGAGAGGGCCATAGAGGCCTGTTGGCGAAACGCTGGAGAGACTGGCGTACCAGTGTATCCCGGAGACCTTGGGTTTGTGTGGTTTCCATGGTGACTTGATTGGGAAATCTGCTTTTCTGACGACTTTGGGCTTTGTTTGTTAGGAGGCAGAAGGGAAGGGATTATTTTTGCCCCCTTTACAAGCCTCTTGCAAGGTCTCTTCACCAGGCAGATGTCCAAAGAACAAGTGCTTATTTTCTGTCATCCGTGCAAACGGATGTAGTGTTGAAAAGTATTAAGCACCACTTGACAAGTTTCGCTCTCCGGACAGGACACGCAGACACGTTCTGGTATAATATTACCCCTGATCTGGAACAGGAGTCCAAAAACAGTTCTCCTCTCAAAAGACGCACACGTGCACAGCTGGTTTGTCCTCTCTCTGCTTCCCCATGCCAGGCTAAGCCAAAACCACCTGTTTTGTTTTGAAAACGTCCTTTCCGATCAGAGACAAACTCTTCTCTCGCTACTGCCAAAATCTGTTCAAAGAAACAATTGAATGTTTCCAAGGAATGAAACAAAATTGGGAAAGAATGAAGTAGACCAAACTCTGGTGTTGCTTGAATGTAACATGTTTAAGTTTACAGTTTATATATAAATTACCTGAGACATTTCACAATGAGGGAATTCAGGCAAAGTAGGATTTTCAATGAATGTATTTGTTGTTTTGACACGTATTTACAGTAATTGCTGACAAGCAGCATGCTTTCAATGTTCAATGGGGAAAATGGCAACTTTTCTTTTTACAATATAAATGGGGCGGGGGGGGACAATTTACCACACTTGCTCATTGCCATTTTCTAATGTATGCATCTTGGACCTTTTTATTCCAACTTAATGATTGTATGAGAGTAACTGCATATTTAAAAATAAAGTTTCAGACTCTGAGATGTACATGTATTCTTTGATAAGGTGTATGCAAAGCAGTTCCAACCACTGTGCTGCAGATCTTGTTTACCATTTGGAGCACCATCCTGAAGGAAGAAGCTTTATGAATGTATCGCAGCTCATTTAACAAAAACATTCACCAATGACTTGAGACAATGAACAAGGTGGATGTGACAAGAAACATCACTTTGTATATGTAAGAATATAGTGTTCATCTAAACGTCGAGTGTTAGAAAGTGTTAATGTTTCACTAGGCAATTGCAGTTAAGCTACAAGGTGCTGAGTTGTGCTATTAATAGAAATGCTAGGCTGCACGGTCTGTACTTTGCTCTAAAAAAAACAAAACAAGTACTACAATGTGTACCTCAACATAAAGGAAAAGAAGTGTTCAAAAGAAAGAGGGCAGCACATTTCCCTACTGATCACCTATGCTCTAACAGTCACAGTGGTGTTTTAAAGGTCAGCAGACAGTTCATAGTGCAACCTCTCATTACAATGTCCCTTTGTCCTGATGTGCTTTCAAACGGGTGGGGGTGGGGCACCCTATAGAAAAGACTCCCGTAAAATGACACACTACAATTATGTGGAGTTGATTGGCAAGGTTTGTAGTATATATTAAGAAATGGTCTAATTCTTCTGCTTTTATAGGCAGTGTATGGAGGAGCTTTAGTAGTTTCAAGGTGTTTGACCTGAATATGACTGCCCCCCTGAGGATTAATCAGAGCACAGCATACTAAGAATTGCTTAAATTCTCAAAAAATCAGTCAAGGATTAAATCATTTTAAATGGAAGAAGAACTGTATTTTACCCTGATACCATTAATGTGTATTGCAATGGACTATAAGCATAGATTTCAGGGGGGATGAATATCTTGTTATCAGGACATATGGACTAAAGCATCAAGTCAGTTATAGTTTACCCTAGATAATCCCAAAACACGGATGTTTTGAATATGCAGAAAGTTTTGATGAACATATATAGTATGGGTTATTAAAGTCCAGAGGTTAACATATCAATTAAAATTAATGTATTTATAATTTACTTAGAAAAGAGAACAAATATGAATATATAATGCCAATGTTTGTATATGTAATAATATAATATATAAATATGTAATAAGCCTATACCTAAAGCACTACATATGTTGTTGATAACCCTTACTGCATTATATTCAATATGCTGTATTTTGAATTGTACCAGGGTTCCTGTATTTGTTTTCCTTTAAATAAATAGACATTTCCACCCTATACATTGATGCAGAAAAAAACACAAATTATTCAATAAAAATTCACCAGAATTCCAGAAAATGAAGTGTTTGATACTCAAAGTGTACTGGGGGAGGACCTAAGCTTTGTATGCCCCCCTCCCCCCAAATGTTCAAACAAAATCTACAACCATGATAAACTATATTCCTGAATAATCTGGATCTTATACGAGAAGAGTGTTACTCATTAAAACATTTTTAGATTGCTTAAACAGTTTTGAAAACAGGGCTACGTTTGTCAAAACACTACGCACAATTCACACAACAATACACACAAGTAGCAGAACACCTCGGATCTTTAGCGACATGAAACACCTTATTCAAAACTACACATTGTATTACTGTATGGCACACACATGGTTCATATGATTAGATTATTTTTGAACCAGTTAGACACTGCTCTGCTTAATCTTAAACACTATTGACCTTTGTCCATTTCTTATGATACTATTTAGTGTAGGTTAGATTTTTTTGTGATATTGTTAGAATAAAGTATATGTATTATGTTAATCAAATAAAACTGCACTGCACAATTATATTCCTGGCAACAATGTAAAATCAGACAATACATCAATGCATTTCCAAAATGTAACATTTACCTGTAGTACTGAACATTAAAACAGATAATATACTACTGAAAACAGAATATAGGACACTGTAAACACAACAAAAACATTTGTGACAAAGAATAAATGACAGTAGAAATAAAAACTCAAAGCATAATGTATTTGCCTAGTTGGATCTGGCCTTAGCATTGTGTTCAAATCACAGGCTTCTCCATGGCTTGATTGAGGGGTATCCTGACATAAAGAGTATGTGGCCCACTGACTGTATTCACATTTTGTACTGTAAGTTGTAAGGACTTGTTGTAAGGACCTGTGTTAGCATGGTGGTGGGGGGCCCCATTCTGCATGATGCAACATTGTGATAAAATTACCACCATGTTGTAGATCTGTAGATCTGTGGCCAATTATGTTTTTCTTCATCTTACAGTACAGCACAATGTTACCTTCCATTAATGTTGCAGAAGTTAAACTCACCAGTTGCCTTTTCATAGTGCTTATGGCTGATTGGTGAGTTTAGAGTTAAGCACCTATGTGCCTGTCCACCTGATGGCGGGGGTTGATCAATTGTTTCATAGGTGTGGTATTTTGGAAGGCAGTGCTTTGAAATCACAAAGAAGTGACATTGTGTTACATATGTGTCTAATGTATAGTGTGTGTTTGTGTGTGTTTAGTATTTTGCAAAGCACTGTGTGTAGTGTTTTGCAAAATGTGTGAGGCTGAGAGAGTGCTTATAGTTGTGCAGATCTGGACTGTGGTATTGCTTCCCAAGTGGAAGGTTTCACTAACTGTGTTATAATACATATTAGTGTGTAAGCAAAAGTGAAAAAAACTGTAAGACTTATATTTAAATGGGCATGTATTTCCACAGATTTTTTTTTTCTATTCATACATGTTTTCAATGTTATCGGTATGCATGTCACTACACGATTATCCGATCTTTGCTGAAAAAATTTAGCAAGTCTGACATTTATTCTCCCAAGATTTATGACATATAATGATATTCATTAGATACTCATATATACTAGTATATATTTTCCAATAAATACTAGTATCTTTTAGTTTGATACTTACAAATTAGTCATATTTGCAATTGTATTTTATGGGTATCTGCTGTTCAGATGTACTATTTGCTTCTGACTAGTATCTAATCCAATAGTTTTGATCTATTCCACTATTCAAAATTTAGAATTGTAGCATTTTAAATGTAACCATCAGCAGTAATTTTGACCAGTAAGTAAATATTAGTAACTATTGAAATAGATACTAGTAATACCTAAATAATAGATAGTAGTCTAATGAATACCAGATAATAGTAATGTAAAAACTTCTATAAAAAAAGGGGAAAAAGAAAAATACATAGTTTCCAGCAGATGGCGGTCTTGAGTCACGCGTAATGTATCATTTATCCAAATGACAGCAGTTCATTTCAAGTGTTTGTGAGGTCAAACGTGAGTAAAGCGCAACACTTCACACTTTGGATTTATGGCAAAATATTTTACAAACAGACGTAGCTCCCCAAGGTAATTGCATATATATTATCGTAGGTTCCACTGTACTTTTGGAAAACCCATGTTTAAAGGGCACATGCTGGGCAATTGCGTTCTCCAAAGATACAATAAAGGCACACTCGAATGCTCATAAATATAGCTTACTACATCAAAGCATACTAAAAACACAAACCCCTGTTGGTGTTACCAAATTAGCTTGTACTAGGCCATGCCTAGGCTGCTTCTGGATGTGACGTCAATGTTAACTTGTGTGAGTTTACACAATCCGCACTTGTCTGAGCTCATTTTGCGCTGCCCTGCCACAATAACCATCTTCTGGAACAGTGATGTTTCATTAACAGGGCTGTGTGAGCGACTGCCGAGGATGAGAGGAAGAGACGAGAAATGTGATGACAATGTGTCAACCCAACGCAGAATAGTCACTGCATAGGCGCAGTCCTATATGCTCGCGATAGAGTGGTCTTCATTTAGCCTAATACTTTTAGCCTATGTAGGTCTATTTTGATTTACTGCCCTACCTATAGTTGGAGGCAAAAAATAAGAAAATATTTGTTTTTAAACGAAAATATATTAGACTGTATACATTATAAGATATAGGCCTTTCGACAACACAATGCAGTTCTTTTTACTATTAGTTGCGTTTGTCTTTGTGCACGACCTCGGTGAAACGGCGCAGAGATCCAGCAAGTGCTCTTCTCGGTGCGACGTGAGCAAGTGTATTGACCCGAACTGTCTAGGCGGCTACGTACCGGACCGGTGTAACTGCTGCCTGGCGTGCGCCCGACGCGAGGGAGAATCATGCGGCCGCAAAACCGACTTGCCCTGCGGGGACGGAATGGAGTGCAAGTCGCTCGAAATTGCTGGGAAACGTCGGAAAAGAGTGTGCCAATGTAAGGTAATGCATAAAGTGTGTGGAAGCGACGGGAAAACATATGTCAACATGTGCAGAATGCGAGCAGCCAGTCGCAAAGCGCTTCAGATGGGGAAGCCTGCTGTTACCCATGCTCGCAAAGGACCCTGCCTGTTGTCAGCCACAGGTAAGACGCCAAAGTGAACGCAGATTCACCCCTATCCACCAGCCACATGTACTGATAATATACAAAACAAATAGAGAAAGTAATTAATTTACAATACCAACCATGCTGTCTGTTTGCTGTGGATTTCTGTAATGGTTGTGGGATTAATTTGGCCCACTAAATGGGCCATCTCTTATAAACTACTCCATAGTGTTTAAACTGGAGGCAAATTGGGGGTTTGTGTGTGCATGCTTGCCTGTGATTCCACTAATCCACCACTATAGATTAGAAATTAAGATACTTTCTAAATGATATTCCCCATTTAATTCCCCCCTCTAATCTGCCTGTGTGGTCTTCTTTTGTAAGAAATGCCAGGACTGGGAACATGTGAATTCCTGTTATTGTTTTAGCGCTGGAGGTGATGTTGTGCTTTCTTAATGTTAGTACAGGTCACACTCCAGTTCACCCTAACAGCCCTCGGTACAAGTTCAACTTCATCGCTGATGTAGTGGAGAAGATAGCTCCTGCTGTTGTCCACATAGAGCTCTACTTAAGGTGGGCTTGTGTCCATGTTTAACCTGTGTGCGTGAGTGTGTGCGTGAGTGTGTGCGTGAGTGTGTGCGTGTGTGTGTGTGTGTGTGTGTGTGTACTTTACAGAATCGAAAAACACAGTCAACAAGGACAACATACATAACAGCAAATAGACAAGAGTGAGTGTAAGGATCACATAGATCGCTTTACATGAGTAAGGAGAACATAACAGCAGTATGCAGTAGTGACACGTCAAGCAGGACAGTTGCAAGTGACGGTTATTAGGCTTTGGAATGTTGGTAGGGGGATAAAGATGCCATGTTTGATAGATTTGTGCAGCTCATTCGCTGCAGCACACTGAAATGAGGAGAAATACAGGATCTCTCTCTCTCTCTCTCTCTCTCTCTCTCTCTTTCTCTTTCTCAGACACCCTGTCTTTGGTCGCCCTGTGCCTCTGTCTAGCGGTTCGGGGTTTATCGTGACCCATTCCGGTCTGATAGTAACTAACGCCCACGTGGTAACCCCGGCTGCCACGGTAACAGGAAGACCACAGCTACGTGTGCAGCTCCATGACGGCAGCAAGTATGAGGCGGTTGTCCGAGATGTAGACAGAAAGTCGGACATCGCTACAATCAAAGTCAACCCCCAGGTAGGAACTCACTAGCCACAAGTCATTATTCTGATTTCTATGGATGCACACTACACACGACATATCATATGTATCTCATATGTTGCCACCTGAGCTAGATTGAGTAAAAATAATATTCAATAATTGCTTATTGTTTAGTATAAATAATATCGGGCAGTCAAAGCAAAGCGGATATCAGATTAACAACGATCAATCAAATAGGGAAATAAATAGAATGACCAGAATAATAATAGCATTGAATACCTGAAATTAAATCTATTTGTCTAGACACTTTCCCTGCATTGTCAGATACCAGACTGTGAACATAGTCTTGTTGTAAACAGCAGCTTTGTGGCTTGAAGGAAGAGGCAGACTGTGATATCATGCGTGTGTTTCTTAAAGGCTTGTTCATATAGTTTTCCCTGTGAGAGGGTTTACGTGCATACATTTCCATTTCATGTAGTGCATGTACTGAACGTACTCTGTGTGTGTGTGCGTGTGTGTGTGTGTGTGTGTGTGTGTGTGTGTGTGTGTGCGTGCGTGCGTGCGTGAGCAGAACAAGCTCCCAGTACTGTCTCTGGGACGTTCAGCTGACCTGAGGCCAGGGGAGTTTGTGGTTGCCATCGGCAGCCCTTTTGCCCTGCAAAACACTGTAACCACGGGGATTGTCAGCACCACCCAACGAGATGGCAAGGAGCTGGGCATAAGAGACTCTGACATGGGCTACATCCAAACAGACGCTATCATTAACGTGAGGTCACACACACACGCACGCACACGTAGATATGCACACTTTTTATTGTTTATTTTTCTTGCAAATGATGTCATGTACATTGCGTTGACACTGATGTTATAGTCAGTGAATCATTCACTTTGCATACTCTTGTCCTGGGCAGTGTCACTCAAGTTGTGCTACTACTGCCCCTAAAGGTAGTGGGAGGTATTACATGAGGTTTGTCATAATGTAGAATTCAGGCAATTTTAAAGAATAATACATTAAATAGTATATGATAATGTTCAGAATAATTTATATTTAAATAGGGGAGGAGCAGGTTAAGGGTGTGTTGTTTGTTTCCATGTGAAATGTTGGCTTTACAGCCCTTTGAGACTGTAATGGGATTAAGGGTGATTATATTGAAAACCATATGCCTAATGATATTCAATATAATGTAAATATGGAATTTAAAGACCAGGGATGTACTGACATTTACCATGGCACAAGATCATTGTATTGGTCAAATTTAATTTACATGCTACCCTGCTACATACCCTGACCTTTTGATTCTGCATGTTAAATATGTGCCAATAGATTGATGAATGTTAACATTTTATTTTATTAAATATGATCCTATTTGTTCTCCCCTTCATCTCTGGGCAGTATGGTAATTCTGGAGGACCACTTGTTAACTTGGTGAGTACTATTCTCTTCTGAAGCTAGGCTAAAAGGATACCAGTGTATACTAAATGTACTGTATGTATGCCTAATACGAACAGTTCTGTAAAGAATGGCCCTCTGGTTTTGTAGGATGGTGATGTGATTGGCATTAACACTCTGAAGGTCACAGCGGGCATTTCCTTCGCAATACCATCTGATAGGATCAACCGCTTCCTCACGGAGACACAAACCAATCACAGCCAAGGTCAGAGGTCGCGACCTGTACCTGTGTTTCTGCTCCATATAAAGGGGGTGTGTTCTTCCCATTATGAGATTGTAACCCAGCGCTGTTAAGGAATGTGTGTTACGAGGGGGTTTAATCTAAACAGCTCATGTGTTACAATAGATAAGACCAGGCTGCAAAGAGGAATTAGTTTACCGGAAGAGCGGCAGCCTGATGCAGGTGAGGGTTTCCAATTAAATACATTAGCAATTAATAGTTATAATAAAGGAAAATGTGTATTTCAAGTCTCAAAACATACTTATGGGGCAGGTTGTAACAGTAGGTAAAAAATCATTCTATTCAAATTATATTGGGATTGTTGTCTGGCATATACATATACTGACTCAGACTAGATCTACTTTCATATTGAGAAATTAAAGTAATAAAGACAGAACACATAATAAGACCATGAACTGATGACGACCATTATATAGGTGGTGGTGATAATGGAAATGGTTATAAAGTGCTGATGTTTTGTTTTCAGAGATATCTAAAGTAAACAGACGTTTCTTAGGCATACAGATGCTCACGATCACCAATGTGTGAGTTTGTAACACAACACGCACGCACGCACACAATCTTTTGATTTAACCTGACTTCATTTATATTCAAGGTTACCATTTGTCTATGTTTGTGTGATTTGTTTCAGCCTCATAGCAGAGATGAAACTGCAGAACCAAGACTTTCCTGAAGTCACCAGTGGAATTCTGGTGCACCAGGTCATCGCAAACTCCCCAGCAGACAAGTGGGTACACACACACGCTCTGAAGGTGTCTTATAGAAACCAATCAATGCCTGTGAGGAATTTGCATGACCTCCCTTGCTTCCCAGCTGGGTCCTTTAAGCGGCCCTTTCTGTCGTACAGGGCCGGGATCATGGCTGGCGATGTCATTGTAAGGTTGAATGGCCAGCCGGTCCAGACCACACAGGACATCTATGGAGCCTTGGCAGACAATCAGTCAATTCTCCTGGAGGTTCGCCGTGGCAACGATGACCAGCTCTACAACGTCTACCCCCACGCAATAATGTACTGAGTGTCTAGTATGTTTTGTTTTAGGTTTTTATTGTGCACAACACTGTTGGGCTGGACTCAATGAGTTTTTGTTTAAATTTGCCATGATGCTTAAGTATGTATTGTTGGGTAGGACAATATGGAAATGTGAAATGGGACATTTTAAGGAAAATGGAGAGTGATAGATTCACTCTTATCTAAAAAAAGACACTGCCATTATAATATTGGTCTTTCTGAGGCCTTTTTGAATGCTTTGTGTATGTCTTCTACACATTCCTGCCCAAGTATAATGCATTTTTTAGGGCTATTGCTGTCAAATTTGAGGGGACATTTAATACATTACATGTACTATACAGATGAATTGTGTACTGTAGACTGGCAAGGTACATTCTTTGTAGCTGCCAGGATAGTATTTCTACACGATTTTATGAGACAATTTGCATGGTTGTGAATAAAGACCTTTAGCAACCACTACAAGTCCATACGGACATAGATACACAAATATCTGTGTGTCTGTGACCATCATTCCCACTGCTGCTTAAGTTTATATATCCTCTTCCACTGCCTTCCACTCCTCTATCATGGCCATCTACAAACTATCATGGCCATCAAACTATCATGGCCATCTATAAACTATCATGGCCATCTACAAACTATCATGGCCATCTATAAACTATCATGGCCATCTACAAACGATCATGGCCATCTATAAACTATCATGACCATCTACAAACTATCATGGCCATCTACAAACTATCATGGCCATCCACAAACTATCATGGCCATCCATAAACTATCATGGCCATCTATAAACTATCATGGCCATCTACAAACTATCATGGCCATCTACAAACTTAAACCAAATTTAGATGATTCATATAATGCACTGCATAATCATGAAGGAAGGACAACTTGTTTTTAACATTCATTTGTCCTTATTCAACATTTCTCTAGTATGCTTCGAGTGACACAAATGTTTTTTGGAGGACCAGATGACCTAGTTAGTATAATTTCAATGACAATAAGGTTTGTAATATTTATCGTTTTCTGGTATTCATCATCAAAGTGTAAATTCTTGAGAAGGAGCAACATACACCTTTGTAAGAGACATTGTATGATGACTTAAATCAGTTAAAATAAACAGCTAAACAATGTTAAACCCAGTTTAACAGCATTTACCGGTCAGTGATGGAAGAAGAAAAGGTAAATATCCAGTATATCATAAAGCAGAACTAATTAAAGAGAAGCAGCTGAAACAATAATATACCCTGCAGCTGCCTTTAATGGTGACACAGTCTTTTAGAAAGGACATGAGGTTGTGGTCTGTCAGGCTTACTGACCTTAAGAACACATCCTAACGTGTTTTGGATAGACTATTCTAGGATGACTGCATCAGTACACACACACATGCCCTAACCTCAAGACTGGCCATAAAGCTGGTCTGCATTAGTTGTAGGCAGATGTGCATGTGGGTGTGTGTGTTTGCATTTAGCATGGCATAACTTACCTCATACCCAGACTGGCCCACACATGTGCTAATCCCTTAATAATGAACCGGTGTCTCCGAAAAACGTAGCAAAGTCAGTAATGCTTCATAATATAGACACATGCCATTACAATATAAGTATTGTGTCCATACAAAATATAACAGCAGAGACAATTGCCATCTAGTGGCTAAAGTATCACATCGTTGTAAATGATATGCCAGTGCTTATTAAATAGGCCAGTAGGTGGCGCGATTGGTCAGGAATATTATTTCCTGACGTGGCATCCGACGTTCAATCTTTAGTTGATTATGGCAAAAATAAAGCCTGTTGTATAACGCTATACATAGTAGCGTACTATGGTAACTCTATATACATTATAGCCTACTAGGTTAATTGTAAACTTAAAAGGATAACAAATATAATCATACTTTTTCACCCATAAACTAAATGTACAGAAAATATTCAGGACAAAGGGAACTGCCTTCAATAATGTTTACTCGCTTGGCTCATTCACTGCACCCTTTCTGTGTATCAGGACGTCCACATAATGGCGCTTTACTGTAATACCCTTCCTACGTCTATCTAAGCCTATTCCTTCTGACCCAGAAGGTTCTGCAGCAGTTACATTAGCGGGTGGAGAAGATGGAGGGAAGGAACCCCCATGGACCCTGAGAATAGTTGCCCTTACCTTACAGAACAATGTCTGTATGATCCATAGGCATTAGTGTTGCTCATGTTTATTGCATATACTCACCTTTAAGGTCATGGAGACAGACAGATGGTGAGACAGGCAGGCAGACATACATGATGTTCAATGCCTCTAATACTGTAATAATGCCAGCCTGTGAGACATTAATGATCCTCTGAACCTACTGACATTCTGGCTGTGACCAGCATCACATATGCCTTAGGTAAGCATGAAATGCAATGAAATGATGTAGCCTACATGCACACACGTGATAAAGGGAAAATTACATGTGCCATAAAGGTCTTACCGTAAATGCAGCTCGCAACTTATTAGCAGCAAGGCTTTTGTCCTTGTGATTTACTGTAACAGAACATTGCACACACACACACACACACACACACACACACACACACACACACACACGAGACAGAGGCATCTAAACCAGAGACTGATTGGGTTAATTGTCTTGTTAAAATATGTCATTACAGTAGTAGAGGCCCAAACTACAACCATCTGTGAGGAACAGCATTACTCATTCTGCCTCAAATGCTGAATACTGGCCAACCCTGCCTTATGGTACACAGGAGCGGAGAGGAGAGGAGAGGAGAGGAGAGGAGAGGAGAGGAGAGGAGAGGAGAGGAGAGGAGAGGATATACAATATATTTTTGGATTGATCTGATATAGAAAATAATAGAATGCATATAAGCACATTCACCATATACAATGGGCTTCCCCACAGGATTGCAGCAGTTGAGTAGATCCATGTGTTGTGTATTGGTCTGGTTTATTGACTCTTCGGAAAGACTATATTCGTAAGCTATAGTAAAAAACTGAAAAACACAAAACACAAAATACCCCCCACCCCCCCTGCACTTTTATTTTACGTTTCTACTGTTCAAAGTGTTTGATATTATATAAAGTGAAAGTAATTGAAAGTAATGTGAAACAAATGGAGGAGGAACAAAAGGGAGCTACTCCCTGTAAGCTCACGCTATGTCTTACTCCCTCATGTCGTAGCGTTCTCCTTTCCCAGTAGCCTACTGCATGTATATATATATATATATGTACTGCCTGTATACACTGTACACACTGGCTTCCTGATGGGGACAGTATATAGAAGACCTTCTGTCCAAGTTATCAGTTGGTGTGATGATCACATATATGATTCATGAATAACCTGTAGAAACGTTTTTAGGCTGTGTTCATCTACATTTTGTTGTGTTTTTTTGTTTACAGTGAACTGTGCCACCATGGCAAGCAGACAATACATTTGTTGAATGTGATCACTTAAATAAATAAAACATCGATCCTTTCACTTGACGATTACAGGAGCAGGTTTTGGCTACATAAAGCTATTTTGTGTAGGCCAGTGTGTACCAGTTACACGTTTAAATAATAGGAAAGGTTGAGAACAGTTTCAACAATGAGACTTGCATAGAGGCCAGTTCTACGCTGTGTTCTTCTGCATTGAATTCCACAGAGCTGGATGACCTCGAGAACACCCTCAGAGCTGGGACAAGCACACACACATACACAGAGGAGGAGCAACAGAATGTCTGATGTCTGTGGCAGTGCTCCAGTAGCAGCTGAGCTCAGTGAGGTATCTTGATTCTCTTTGTGTCTGTAACCTCTGGAGCCTCTCTAGGGGGGAGTAGCAGGAGTCCAACCCTGGTTTCTCCTTGTCTTGTGTCTTGAGTGTTTTGTGAGTGCATTGTTATGTCTATATATGTGTATGCTTATGTGTATGGTTAGTTGTGTTTGTATGTGTTTGACCCAAATACATTTTCAGCTGAAGTACCGGATTTTATTTTTTTTGTGATTAACAGTTTAACATAGCCCTAGCACTGTTGTCTTAAAGTACAGGCCTGGCCTGAATATCCAGCCATCTTTTCTCGCTTCTCCGGAGTTGGGTTGTGGGGGCAGCAGCTCGGGGGCAGCAGCAGCAGACCCCTAACTTCCCTTTCCCAAGTCACATTAACAAGCTCTGACTGGGGGATCCTGAGGCGTTCCCACCCAGGCCAGTGTGGAGATATAATCTCTCAGCTAGTACTGGGTCTTTCCCAAGGGGAGAGAGAGAGAGAGAGAGAGAGAGAGAGAGAGAGAGAGAGAGAGAGAGAGAGAGAGAGAGAGAGAGAGAGA